>LPNX010397101.1:36632-92074 GCA_001517045.1 Pseudotsuga menziesii | reverse complement strand
ATGGATGAGCTAAAGGAAGATGTCATCTTGGACAGAAGGACAAGGACTTTTCACATAGGTGATGTTGAGTATCTTCAAGTGGGCATCAAAGGAACTCATCCATGCAAATCCAAGTGGACCGAGAAGGAAAAAGTGAGGGAGCAATTCCCTCACTTGTCTGTTGATTAGTAAAGGATTTTGGAGGCCAAAAGCTTCTCAGTGGGGAGGAATGATCCAGGAGGATCCAGGAAGGCCAAATTTTCAAAGTCCTCCAATCTCAACAAAACTAGAGCCTAATTGAAGGGCTCATCGAGACGATTCCAAGGGCATTCATTTCACCTCAAACGGACTCCATATGAGAAAGTTTTCATGTTCTGTTGTATTGATGAAACAGGCAAATTTGGCAAAATGGGGCTGCCATGTGGCACCATTGGCAGGGTGACACGTGGCATCTATACAGTACGAACAAATGACATGGAAGTTGTACGGACAAACAGGTGGCAGTACGACCCAATCAGGATGCGACATGTGTCATGTACGAACGATGAGGTGGAAATCCAGTCAGCAGTACTGACCAATCCAAATGCGACACATGTCAGTACGAAGGTGACTATGCAACTTAGTTGGCAGTATGGTAGATGAGTTGGTATCTGATTGGGCGTTGAGTTGGACCAATCCGAAACTTCCATGTGGCAGCACCGGATTGGGCAATATTGATTGAAGTTCACCAAAATGTTGTTGCTCCATCGGTTTTGAACTCCTGACCTCCCATACCTTGTCTCTGCGCCTTTACCAACTATGCTGGTAGTGTTACTTGGTATGTGTGTTTCGGATCTTGTATTTAAACTTGGAGGAATGTTTATATGGGAGCAAAAAGGGGCCAGGGCTAGCCCTGACCCCTGGTCATACCACACAGCCACACAGTCGGGAGCTCAAAGCAGAGGTGCCAATGCGGGGGTCACATGGTATGCACCGAATGGACAGCCAAACAACCCATGCCACTTGAAGCCCAACGCATTTAGCACGTGCTCTTTAATGACTTTGGGAATGGTTACAAAATTGGGTTTTGTTATGGCTTAAAAATATTACAACGGACTATAGTGTGAGTGGGTCAAGAATATCATAAAGTACTATACTTAGAATAGTTGGTATAATTCCCAACAAAACCAACTACAACATTAAGACCCATTAGTTAGAGGTTGTAACCATTTTCCAACTTTGGAAAAAAATAAGTTGTAACTAAGAAGTCATGAGAAACATGTGACGAAGAGCTCTTCCACACTATATAAACCCTCTTGGTTTCCATTGCCACTCATGCTTTGGAATGGAGACTTTGTAGCTAAAGGAGAGAAGGGAGATTGTGTAGCTCTACAGGAGAAAGGTACGAGTGTTTATACTTGTTTTACACCGTCTTCAGGCTTCAGAGTTATTGGAAGCTATCTTGTTGGGATTTGGGCAGCGGTTCTCTTCCTGACCATTGTCACCAAGGTATCATTGTATAATTGCCATGTATTTTTCCTTCATGCTGAGATTATAGATCGGCCCTCCTATTGAGAAGCAGGCCCGAAGACGTAGTCCATCCTGGGTGAACTCCGTTATCAACTTCTTGTCTTTATGTGTGTATTGTCTACGCTGTTTGGTTCTCTTCTTATGGGATTGTGAGCTTTGTTCATGCTCTTTATGCAATTCATGTTAACCTCATAGAGTAGCAAAGATCTTGTTTTTGGATCAAAATCTTACTAGAATATAAATTTTAGTGTAGCCTTATTTTAGGTAACCATACATTCTAAGGAAAGTTCAGTTCTTATCAATGGTTATTTCTCTCTGTGAACTGTTGTCCAATCATCATGGAAGCTGTTTCAGATCCTGTACATCTCAATATAGAGCTGATATATATTTTGTTATACCTAATAGTTTGCAACTTTTTCAAGTTTAATTCATGCTTAACCAGTTGTCCTGCCCTTCAAATAACTGGTATCATCACCTAGAATCCAAATATACAACCTTTTAAAGGTTTCTCTAAAGACGCAATGTTGTAGGAGCAGGGTATTTCTCTTTATATTTGCAATATGACTCTTTAATTATTGAATCCACTATTAGGTTCCCTTATAGCGAAGGAATAATGATTCACAAAGCATAACTCCTCCATACATAATGGTACCTTTGAAACAGTAAATGATTCAATGCTAAATACTTGCAATACTTTCAATTCCCCAAGTCGAAATACCTGAAATTCTTTTAATCCTAGGTCTAGAGATCATTTTTGCAAGACATTACGGTGCATAGGGAGTCAAGTCTCTAATTTTGCAAACGATAATCATCGATTCTCCATTAGCAATAAATTTCTGAATCTGCTTGGCTCTTACAATGTTTATCATTTGTCTTAAAGCTAAAATAGGCTTCACAATAAGAGAAGAAACCTTTTGTAGTTTGATCACAACCATAGACCTGCTTATTATGGAACCTTCTTAAAGAAAAGGTGAATATACTTTGCATAATTTTAAGCTTATTAATTATCAAAGCAACAGGTTGTGTTTTAATTTTGATAGCCCATGATGAGGAACATTTGAAACACTTTGAAGCTCATGGATTCTTAATATTGCAGTAGACAAGAGGGAAAGTTTTGTTTCTGACTCTTTGTTTTTGATGCAGTGATGGCATTGGACTTCGAAGTCCTTTCAGGAAGGACTCTTCTTTGGACTATGAGAATGATAGTGATGAAGAATGGAAGAGGTACTCATCACTAAATATATTTGGTAAGAGTATTTGTAGTATTTTTATTAGCTTTAGTTACAGGAAAAATTGTACATAGCTCTCAGGAATTAGTTTATCATAAATACTAGTTACTAGTAAGTTGTAATAGTAATAATTATGTAGTTTGTAGATTGATATCTATCATAAATTTGTTTGAACATCATCATTCTCAAGCAATAACAACTTCTTAAAGGGTGCTAGCTCAATGGTAGAGCGCCTACCTAATTATAGGCAGGAGGTTGGTGGTTCGATTCCTCCATGCCTTATCCTAAATTTGTGACTACAAAAACGACTAAATTTGCATATATACGACTATTAGTAGATAATTTCCGGTATCTTAGTCGTATTTAGCTTAGTCATTAATATGTTAACATTAGTAGTTTATTTAGTCGTATATTTGGTCATTAATGGTTGCAATCAGTGACTAAATCAGCAACTAAATCAATGACTAATTCAGTGACTAAATCAATGACTAAATCCATGACTAAATCAATGACTAAATCATTAACTATCAATGACTAAAACAATGACTAAATCATTGACTATCAATGACTAAAGCATTGTCTATCAATGACTAAATCATTGTCTATCAATGACTACTAATTCAAGCTATTAATGACTCACAAATAGTCATTTATAGCCTGATTTTAGTCATTTTTTTAGTCATTAATTTCTCATTTTCTACTAGGGACTCATTCTTCGAGTTTTGTGCCTATTATTGATCATAGTTCATCCTCTTCTTCAAGTATTACACCTTAATCTAATGAATATCCTAAAGTAAATTACGTTGCTTCTCATCTTCTTGTTTGGGTTCTAAAAATTCTTGAATCTATAGGTAGTGAGGTCGATAAACCATGTGATACTTGTAGAACTAGATCTAACCTTTCTCTTATGACCAAAGTTTTGGCTGTAGACGGTCCTACTGCTTATGCTCAAGATAAGGGTAAGAGTCATTGGGAACAAGCTGTGCACTGAGTATGAATCTCTTTTGAGAAACAAGACTTGGTCTCTGGTTGTTCTTCCTTTACGAAATAATTTAGTTTGTTATAAATGGGTTTATAAAACTAAGTTCACTATAGGAGGAAATATTGAAAAATATAAAGATAGATTAGTCGTAAAAGGTTTTAATCAACTTGAAGGAATTGATTATAATAAAAAATTTCTCCTGTTGCTAAAATGAACACAATAGGAACCAGTTTATCCATCGTTGCATCTTATAAATGGGAACTATACCAAATGGATGTTAAAATTTCTTTTCTAAATGGTGATCTTAAAGGAGACATTTATATGCAACAACCTCTTGGTTTTATTTATGCTGAATCTTCAAGTTTAGTATGCAAATTACACAAGTCTTTATATGATCTCAAACAAGAACCCAGGGCTTGGTAGGATAAAATCGATGCATATTTCTTGACTAATGTTTTTAAGTGGTTTATATATGATCCAAATTTGTATGTTAAGAACCTTGGTGATAACGTCGTCATTAACATTTTTATATGTGGACGATCTTATTATCATTGGAAGACAACCTGTTTTAATTAAAAATATGAAAAGTGACATTCAAAAACATTTTGAGATGACGATTATTGGTATATTGCACTACTTTTTGGGTATTCATATATGGCATATGGAAAATGGATTTTTCTCTCTCAGCTTAAGTATGTGACAAATTTATTAGCTCGTTTCCATATGTGTGATTACAAACCTGCTCCTACCCCATTTCATCCCAGTGTAAAGTTAATTGTTAAGTGTACCATTCCTCTTGTTGGTGCTACTCTTTATCGGTAGCTCCTAGGAAGCTTGATACACTTAACTTATAACTAAATAAATATCTCTTTTTCCGTTAGTATGGTTTCTCGATTCATGCAACAACCTCAACCAAAAATACTAAGATTTTGTTCCTTCCAAAGACCCCAGGTTATGAACCCTAAGATGAGTTTCCAAATTATATTTAGGATGGGAGTATGGTAAGGATGACTATGCCATATTTTGATGGTATCTGTGATACTGGTGGGTGTTATCACCCAAAAAGGGTGCACTACCTCATCTACCCCATTACATGGCTCATTTGTCCATTTTCCCACCATATCTCCATCAAAAACCCATAAAACCATGTAAAAAGACACCAAAAGGCTTAAAATGCCTCCAAAAGGCCATAAAACCCTCTTTTCCTCTAAAAATATCCAAAATTCCTCCAAAAAAGA
This sequence comes from Pseudotsuga menziesii, assembly GCA_001517045.1. Classification (NCBI taxonomy): domain Eukaryota; kingdom Viridiplantae; phylum Streptophyta; class Pinopsida; order Pinales; family Pinaceae; genus Pseudotsuga; species Pseudotsuga menziesii. Next base: position 87,137 of record LPNX010397101.1, on the reverse strand, counting down.
AAAAATCTCCAAAAAGGAATAAAAAATATAAAATAATGAGGAAAATGAGGAAAAAACCCTAAACAGCTGAAACCCTAACCCTAAAAACCGCATGGTTTCCAACTATAAATAAGTGATGGAGACCCCTTATCTCATATCCACAATCACAAGTATCATGCCTCTGCCAAAATTGCTCGTGAAATCTTAGCTTACCATTTAAGCTACTTTCACCATTGAGAGCCCCATTTGGCCCATTTCCACCACCAGAGAAAGAGAAGAAGCAGCTTGAAGCTCGGAGCCACCGACTCGGACCAGTGCACAGGGCTTCACCAACCTTCACATTGGAGGTAACATCAATAAAGATCATTATTTACTTTTTACCGCTTTGTTTCATGTTATTTACTTTTTACTGTTTTAGCTTCAAGAACATATTTAGATTAGCTTTTGTTTCAGTTTATCACTTTTAATTCATATATCATTGAACTGCTACTAAGGAATCCATTGTCCTTAGTAGGTGCTCATTCGCACAAGCTAGGGTGAAAACCCTAGCAACAGTGGGGATGCGGTTTGGGTGATTGCTAGCGGAGGAAAAGTGGGTCCATAGTTGTTTAGCAAAAGGGCACTGATTGAGGATGTGTTCCATTGTCTCTTCCTAAGTCTTGGAGAGGAGGTATTTTGAGGGTCCAATGAAACCCAGTCTAAGCAGAGTATCCCAGGTGAGAATGCATTTGTGGAGAACAAGACAAAGAAAGGTAGTAATTTTGGGTCAGGTTGTTAAGCCCAGATCTTGGTCCAATAGGAGTCAATAGGTTCATTGGGGATGTTGAAGATTTGATGAGCTTCTTTAGTAGTAAACATACCTTGGGTTTAGTAGTAAATATGTATGTTGAAAGATGTTTCTGGGGGAGGCAGCTGATTCCCAGAGTCTGTCTAGAAGTTTCCTAAAGTGCCATTGTGAAGTTTCCAGAGGTTGTGCTAATGAATGATATTTATTTGAGTGTTGGAAGCATTTCAGATGAGGGAGCCTTTGATATTTTCTGTGAACCGAACCAAATATGGCCCAGTCCATTGGGTAGCATAATTTTTGTTCCACAGTTGGGCCCATTGACTTTGATTGTTAGAGACCCAGTTCCACCATATTTTCGCACTGAAAATTTCATTGCTCTGCATGGGAACTCTCAACCCAAAACTCCTATCAACCTTAGGCTTGCAAATTGTGTCCCATTTGATGAGAGGCCAGTGGTGAGAGGTTTTGTTCCCATTCAATAGAAATCTACACTGGAGCATTATGATGGCCTTGAGAACCCATTTCAGGGCAGCTAGAATTGAGAAAAGATAGAGAGGCATATCTTGAAGAACTAATTTGATGATGACTAGTCATCTAGCAAGAGTTCGAGTTCTGAAAGTCCACTGACACGTGTGAAGTTCCAATTTGGTGAGGAGTTCTTTTGAGGAGGAATGTTTAAGCCCAAAATCAATGAGGGGATCTCCAAGATATTTAGAGGGGACAGTGGCTATTTTGAAGTTTAGGATGTGGGAAATATTACATCTGGTTGGGAGAGGAGTGTTGAAGAAGAATATTTCCAAATTTTCCTGGTTAATGGTCATGCCTGAAGCTTTAGAAAAGGTGGAGAGAATGCTCTTAAAGGTTTTGGATTCCTGGACAAAGGGATGTCCCATGAGGAGATTGTCATCCACAAATTGCTGATGGGTAATGGGGGAGTGATTATGGATCTCAAGACCCCTAAGAGAGCCTTAAAGCTTGGATTGAGAGATCATGTGACCTAGCCCTTCCACATGAGAATAAAGAGGAAGGGGAAGAGAGGTTCTCCCTGTCTTATGCCCTGAGAGGGGTTGAAAGGGGGAGAGGGAGCACCATTGAGGAGGATGGAAAAGAAGGCCGTTGAGATTAAGTTTGATACCCACTAGATATAGTGAGGGTCAAAGCTGAAGGCATTTAGAACGTTTTCAATGAAGAGCCGGTTGAGTTTGTCAAAATCCTTGGAGAGATCTAGTTTGAGTAGCATGCTTGACTTTTTGGATGATTTAAGGGAGTGGATAGTTTCATGGGTGTAGAAGGAGCAAGTCGACAAAGTCAACTTAAAACAAGGACCGACTTAGTCGATCAATTGAATAAGTCGATGGGCCGACTTAGTCGGTCAACCGACTAAGTCAATCGGCTGACTAAACTAGAAGATTAGGTCGGCTAACTAAAAGTCATGCCGGTTCACCGAATCAACAGGTATTTATTTTGTAACTATTTGTAAATTGTATATATTAGGCTGCTGAGACAAATGAGAACTCAGTTCAGTTCTCTGCATTGTATGGACTCACTATAATAATATAATCTGTTTAATCCTATTTGTTCTTGTCTCTTATCTTTGTTTTATATTTATGTATGTTTAGTATGTATTATTGGTAACCTTATGTGATCTGTGATATTACAACATTGGTTTCATTGCTGGTAGTACATGACTAATATATATGCTCACATATGATACCAGAGCAGGAGATTAAGGACTGGTGGGAACGTAAAATTGCAAACTATTTGAAAAATTACGCACGCAGGAAGAGATTAACAGTTGCTGAAGCCAAAGAAAGATTTTTCACAGAGATGCATGAAAAGTTTGTCAAATTAGTGCCCCAACTCTTGAATCAACTTCTGGTTGAGAAAGCCGAATGCAACTAAAGAACAACAGTTGCTGGAAAAACTGATCCGAGGAGGCCAAACAAATTTGTTCGAGTGGTTTGAGAAAATCGCCGACGACTTCTGTGCGGAGCAAGCAGTCGAAGACAGGACTTCAGTGGAAACTATAAAAGAAAAATGTTACACAGATTTCACCAAACAATTTTTGTGCTCTCTACCAACCTTGTTGTTCAAATTTTTGATCGAGAAAGGAGTAGCACATATTGTTGAACCTCGTCCAGCACTTCATGAACAACCACCAAACTCTAACTAGGTGGAGAAGCAGAGGTAGTGGGAAAAATTCATTGCAGAAAGGGAGTGGGAATAATTCCTAAGCAAATAGACTGCACTATCCAGGCTTTCTAAAAGCGTTGGGTAGGCTATGGGGGGGTAGCTGGTCGTGTTGAAGATAGAGCATAATGGATCCTAGTCGACTAAAATCTGATATCATTCACCAGTGATGAGAAGTCGGCCGAAGAGGACCCTAAGAGAATAGTATCCTACGAAAGTATGTCGAACATTCAGAAAATTGAAAGGGACAAAAGACGCCAGAGAAGGGAAGCAAGACGAGAAAGAGCCTTAGAGTTGCACAGAGGACAAAACCCTAGGGAGAACAACAAGGAAGAGAATCTTCCAGAGTTGGGTCATGACACGGGGACTTCACTTAGTGAACATCTCACATAGCACATGCAATCGTGGGATATTAAAGAATACCCTTAATTTTTAGAGATATTGACCCAAACTATTTTTGTTGAAACCCCTTCCCAATACTTAAATCCTCCTCTCCACCCCTTTTTATACCTCAATCCTTATAAACCACCCTACCCACCCGCAACTTAAACCCCTCATCCCCCCAATACCTGCAATATATTGGTTCAATTTTTAATAATTTTAAAACCCACAATATGAACTAACGTGATAGGATATTGGTCAACAAGTGAAACCCCCATGGGTCATGACCGACATGAAGAGGGCGTCGAGCAAGAAGTGTCCCCTACGGAGGAAGAAGTGTGGATAGAGCAGCTAGAAGCTCTCCAAATAAGAGCTCCCAGTGAAGGAACGACCCTTTCCCCATTGAATCCACGTACTAGAATATAGACTATTGTCGAAGAGGACCTCCGACTACAAGCTAGTGACTTCAGTATATGAAGTCGACTAGGAAATGAAACGTACACTGGTCGACACCTTATTATATGTCGACCGCTGGAAGGGAACTAGGTGACGTTTCAAGTGGCACCCTCCCTCCGAAGTGTCCAATTGCTCTTATCGACACATGAAGGAGTGCCCCCCCCCGTCCAAGTACAACTTTAGAAGAAATCGAACAATCAGACCTGCGAACACAAAGTTGCAGAGGACCATCGAAAGCAGAAATCGACATCAACCGAAATGCAAGTCAATGAAGACTCGACAACTGATAGGAGCACAAGTTTCGTCGACCAGAATTCCGCAGGCATGACTACATCAATAACCCCACCACTGTCACCACCACCTCCACCTCCGCCAACTTCTGAGAGCAGTGAAATTGATTCAGACATGGGTCATGGATCCGCTCACATTCCTCTCTATGAAGGAGACGAAGACCCTCAATGACATTGGTTCATCTGCGAGTCGACCTGGGAATCCAACCAGGTCATAGATGAAGACCGACAAATGGCACAGTTTGCAGGAGCCTTAAGGGAAAGGGAATTGACGTGGTACATGACCTTTTCGGAAAGACAACTTAGAGCGACAAAAGCCAAGATTAAAGCACAATTCTTGTTATTTTTTAAAACTCCAGATGCTAAGCACCTGGCCGTGAAGAAACTTAAAACCACTTCACAAAATCCAGGAGAATCCATCCGCGACTACAACAAGCGATGGAAAGATTTACTGAGCCAATTGGATAATAATTTCAGTCATGTACTACTGGCAACGGAACCAATGTTGTAATATCAAAGATCACATAAGGTTACCAATAATACATACTAAACATACATAAATATAAAACAAAGATAAGAGACAAGAACAAATAGGATTAAACAGATTATATTATTATAGTGAGTCCATACAATGCAGAGAACTGAACTGAGTTCTCATTTGTCTCAACAGCCTAATATATACAATTTACAAATAGTTACAAAATAAATACCTATCGATTCAGTGAACCGGCACGAATTTTAATTAGTCGACCTAGTCTTCTAGTTTAGTTGGCCGACTGACTTAGTCGGTTGATCGACTAAGTCGGCCCATCGACTTATTCGGTTGATCGACTAAGTCGGTCATTGTTTTAAGTTGACTTTGTCGACTTTCTCCTTCTACACCCATGAAACTATCCACTCCCTCAAATCATCCAAAAAGTCAGGCATGCTACTCAAACTGGATCTCTCCAAGGCTTTTGACAAACTCAACCGTCTCTTCATTGAAAACGTTCTAAATGCCTTCATCTTTGACCCTCACTGGATCTATTGGGTATCAAACTTAATCTCAATGGCCTTCTTTTCCATCCTCCTCAATGGTGCTCCCTCTCCCCCTTTCAACCCCTCTCAGGGCATAAGATAGGGAGAACCTCTCTCCCCCTTCCTCTTTATTCTCATGTGGAAGGGCTAGGTCACATGGTTTTGTGCATTTTATTCTCTCAGATAAGATCCTAAGATCATATTGCTTAAATGATAAAAATATAACAGTTTGTCGACACACCTATGACGACCACTTTTCCATATTTACCCCCTCCTCTATATCCAAATAACACAGTGGATTTGTGTGTCCTCTCATCCAATACCATTCCACCTACACCACAACAGTAGTCACAACCCAAAACTCATTCACCTAGGAATTATTGGGGCTCGTTCCTGATCCATACAATTCCCTTCTTGTTTCCACCATCCGGTAGTGTGAGTAAGCATGTTATGGCTACCCTCAACATACCTAATTTTATGTTGGGGATTTTTGTGTGGTACCTTGACCCACCTACACCACCTCCAATACCTCAGGTAGTGTTGAGTCCTATCCAAACTATTGTGATGGAGTCACACCCTCCTACTAGTCCACTGAAAACACCTATCATTCCTACACTAGCCCCTCCTCCTCCAAAGAAGGCTAGGGAAAAAACCACCAAAGTTGCATTCGATCCTCGTCCAAATACACCGTCCACTTTGTGTGAATTCCAAAGTCATGAAACCCAAAAATTCCTAGATATACCTATCCTACGTACTTACATAGACACTACGGATACAGCTGATGGGACTCCAGTAGTCATCGTCTCAACTCCACTAGCAGTCAAGAACAAATCTTTGAGGAAAAACCATGCATGTGCAATTTATGGATTGTATGGCCATTATTCTCACCATTTCCCAGACTTGTCTGACTATTGGTATGTCCTTCACGATCTTTGGAAACACTCTCATGAGTCCAAAATCACTGTCATTGAGGAAATTCACCCTCTAGTTTCATCCTCGAATGTGACCAACACCATTTACATGATCTCTACTTCTAGTAGTACTTTCTTGTCCTCGATCGTGTAATATCCACCTGATCTATCCTGAAACAAATTTTGTGATGACAAAGAGATCGTCAAAACCACCAGCGGTTTTACCCCATTCCCTTTAAACCATGGTGTGTAATTGGTTCTTCCCATTGAAAGCCAGATTCTGTCACCCTTTTGTGTTGAAAAACTTTGTCCGACAAGGGGGAATATATATTTACTAACTCATATGTTTGACTCTTGAATAATCCCCGCAATGGGATCTAACTCAAGAGATTCTATCCCTGATATCACCACCATGAGTCACTTATAGCATCGTTTTTTTTTGCATCATTTTTACCATGAGTCAGTGACCGCCTCCAATAGTTGTTTTGCGTCTAGTCGTAGTGATTCCATTGTAGAAGTACGTTGCATCATTTGCATGTGATTAGGTATATTTAACACATCCACCCTTCCCCTATGCCATTGGTAGCCCACTGAAGAGTGCAGTCCCACATTTGCACATGCACATAGTAGGTCGCACGTATGATCTAGATACCCCTATGCTAGCATACCGCCAGGTCCGAAGACCTACCCTAGAGGTTGAGGCCTCTTTGTATCTCCCTAGTATTCAATGCTCACATATGGATCATCCTCTATAACGATAGGAAGCTACCACCATTGTGTGAAAGCTCCCAGATCAAGAATCGACCTTCTAAGACTTCCTCCCTCCCTACTGATTCTTTGGGCCATTTCCCGAAGGCATGTCAATTTCTGTTCCACCACATAAATTACACATTGTACATTGAGATAACTCCATATCCATAGGCCTCTATTTGGTCTATTTTTTCACTGTGCACCGCTGCACCAGGGGCAACACCATTAGCTTCTAGTCAAAGTCACCTGGAGTCCATTTGTGACCTCATTCACACAACTAGGTTCAATTTTTTTGCTTCTGTCTTTTGACGAGACCCTCATCTCAAGCTCTCATTATTATTTTCTGGGCCATTTTCAGGAAGACGCCTCGATTTACATGCCATCACGTAAATCCCTCTTTGACAAATTTAGCATGTTCACGAGCCACCTGCTCCATCCATACTATATAGTTGGCCATTTGTTTACCACCATCCATCGTCCCAGAAGGGGACCCTGAGATAAGAGGAGCTTGCACAAGTGATAGAGAGAACAACTGTTGGAGATCATCTTTTTGTCTTTGGGTTTTACTTTTTCCATTGGTGCTCATTCTGTCTCTAAGGAAGTTTCATGGTTTTCTCCTTTATGGTTTCCCTAAGGAAAAATGTTTGTGTCTCTTGTCTCTTATGATTATTGTTGTGCATGTTATTCTCTCAGATAAGATCCTAAGATCATATTTACTAAATGATAAAATCTAGCATTTACTACATTGCTTTTGGCGAGGATCCTCTTATTCTTTTTCTATAAATACATGATATGTTCTTGAAGAGATTAGATAATATCATTGAGGGGTGCAAGAGATATCTTGACGTGGATTTGGAGATAAAAGACATCAGGTTGATGCATTACTTCTTGGGATTGGTGGTGTGGCACATTATAGGTCATATTTTCCTAAGGAATGGAAAGTATCGTATGGATATCTTGAAGAGATTTGAGATGACCGAGTGAAGGCATATGGCTATGCCTATGAAAAACAACTTGAACAAGTTTGATGATTCCAAGTCAAAGTTGGTGGATCTTATGTTGTATCGTCAGTTGATTGGTTCCTTAATGTATTTGGTAAACACCTAAATGGTATCTATTTTGTTGTCAACAGTATTAGTGAGTTCATGGTGGAACCAAAGATAGTGCATTGGGTTGTAGAAAAACATGTGCTCAAGTACCCACAAGTTAGAGTAGAGTATGGTTTGAGTTACAAGTAGGGTGATGGATTCAGATTGATAAGCCATACAAAATCATATTGGGAAAGCAGTGTTATGGATAGAAAGATCACCTTGGGGCATTTCTTCAGTTTGGGTTTAATAGTAGTGTTTTGGTTCAACCAAAAGTAGAAGTTAGTGGCATTAAGCTTCTTAGAGGCCGAGTGTATGTAATCTAGTCGGGTGAGTTGTAAGGTCATTTGTATTTGCAAGTTTCTAATGAGCTTATTTGGTTAGAGTTTTCAATTGACAATCATTTATTGTAATAATCAGAGTTGCATCAAACTCTTTGAGAATCTAGTGTTTCATGACATGACAAACCACATAGAGATTAGGGATGATTTATCTGATATTACTTTCATAGAGGATATATGATGTTTCATTACATATATATATATATGAGCATATTGTAGAAATTCTTGCAAAGGATTTGGTGAATGGAAACTTTGTCTTATTTAGAGATAAGATTGGAGTGGTGTAGAACACTTTCCTTATTAAGAAGGAGTGTTGATTTTTCGAATAATTGAGGACCAGTGCTCTGCATGGCTTAAGTGTTGTACGCATACATATATGTTCAAGATTTTCCTTTTTCACTTTTTATGTTAAAATTACTTTTATTAATTTATGGAGAAAAATATAATTAATTAACTTTTTAATGTGAAATTGACACCTTTAATGTAGAACTGAAACTAGGGTATTGGAGCCCTAAAAGTCACTAGTAAATTATAAAAGATAGGAGGAGGGTAAAATTTCAGAGGATTGACATATTGTCTCATTCAGATATTTAATGAGAGGGAGAAAATTCTTGAGTAATCAAAGAGTACAGAGAAAGGACACACTTTAGTAGTAGTGAGTGAAGTGAGGGAACACTTCTTCAGTCATGAAGGAAGGAGAGAGAGAAAGGGAAAAGTTTTTAGTGCTTTAGAGGGGTAACATTTCCCTAAGTAGTGATTCAGAGTTGATTCCATCATATATTTTATAGGAGAACAAAGGGCACACTTTTCCAAGTCTACGGATGGGAAGCACATGTGAGTAGGGGTGCACTTTTTATAGTGCAACAGTCGTATATATTGAGTAGTGTGGGTTTGGTGTTTATATCTATAATGCCTCCCATTTCTTTAGGTTTCTATGAAACCTTTGTTTTGATAATTTCTATTTCTTTTCTCAAGCTTAAATTTCAAGAAATCCCTAGTTTGTTGGTTTTTCCCCATTGGGGTTTCCAGGGTAAAAATATTGTGTTTATGGTTGTGTGATTGGTTTCTTGTTTCACTGTGTATTATTACAAATTTGAGATTATGTATTCATGTTCTTAAAATCATATCTAAGAATTTATTATGCATGCATTTATGCTTATTTTTATTGGAAGTAGTAATCATATTATAATCTCTACAAAAAAAATTTGCAGGATAGGGTTATTAATTTTATTTTTAATATTATAACTTACTAAAACACTTATAGTTTTTTCTCAATCTTTTTGACATGTTTCATTAATTTATTGAGAAGCTGATTTTCTCACTTTTTTTCTATTTGTTGGCCATTTTTATTCACTTTTCAAGAAAAAATAAAACAAATTAATAAATAATCACTTATTTTAAGTTGAAAGTGGGTCTAGACGTAAAGTGAGTGCTCTGGGTTAGAAAAAGAGCATCCCCATGGAAAGTCCACTTCCTAGTACCACTTTTATAAATTAGTGATTTTTTATAATTAAAACATGTCGCTTTTTATAGAAAAAATAAAAATTAATGGAAAATTAAAAACACCTAGGGTGACCTAACACATGTTCGTATTATTAAAAAACAATCACTAGCATGGTACTATACATTTGACACTAGGATTTAATAACTCCCTAAGGCCTAACCACCAAGACAATTACTCTAACTTTGGAGGATTGAGTGAAAAAACTAAAAAAATTGTAAGTTGCTAAAAATCAACATATAATTAACAAGGAAAAGTCACTGTAGAGTAATGTATGGATGACTAAGTCCTAGGAAATCCAATCCTTTTACATAATTTCATCATTCTAATTCGTTTATTACAATTCCCCAAGGGGTATGAACACGTGAGAAAAAGAAAAATGGGCCGATGGACTTTTGAAATCCGATGATGAACAAATAACTTGCTCAAAATTTGGTGGCTCAACTGTAAGTCCACTAAGTTTTACATATATATCCATCTATGGACATGTGCTCGATCTGATATTCAAGAAAAAAGGGAATGTGAGAACCACAAAATATTTGTTTTTTATAACATGTAGAAACATCTCAAATTGATACACCAAGGCTTTAGTACCACAAGTTTTATAAAAAAAACAATTAACCTTAAGTTGATTTTTTAGAAATTAAAAATGAACTTAACTAACAGAAATATTATTATGACTAAGTATGAAAAATAAATGCAGAAAGTAATTGTTCTCTTTAAGGATCTTATTTTCCTACTCTAAGCATAATATCATCAAAATGACAAGTGAAATGATAAATCCAATGCAACCACCTTAACAGTTTATCAGTATAAATTTGTTTTCCTTGTGTTTGGTCACCATACAAAACAAGGATACATTTAATAAACAGAAACCTGCATGGGTATTCAGGATGGGAGGGTTGGATGAGAGATCATGAGCATGAATAATGTCATCAAACTGCTTCCTAAACTAGCAAGTCTTCATGTAGGATTATTCTATCCAACATTGGATAGGACTGATGTATAAATTTGTATGATGAGGCATATAACCCCCCATATCATTCTTATTATAAGGACTTATCAAATGATAACTCTTTTTGTAAGCCCCATGCTACTCCAAATCATAAGGAACCTCTACATATGAAGATGATGGTTGATAGTGATATTTGATTGATTGCATCCGATCTGACTCTTCACTACATTTCCTCTCCTTGAATTCATTACTGATAATCATATATGGATTTGAATTATCATATGAAAAAGTATAAATGTGCCACTTCCATACAAAGATACACAAAGGTTTATGAATGAACACTCACTTCTCTTGACATATAATGTATGGAATTTTCAATAAGACTTCCAAGAGGATCTGAAACAACACTCCATTCTTTGGACATGTCATAGGTGGGATTTTTCATAAATGTCCAATAATCATCAACAACATCTTTGTCAAATATGGGATATTCTTCATAAATTGCTTTATTTCCTTGGATATACATGTCCTCCTCATGTTCATAATAATCTTCAGAAGGCATGGTTTAAAAAATGTAAGGGAGTATAATTTCCAAAGCCTCATCCTTATGTGGAAAACATGGATGAGTGTCATCATATACCATACAAACTTCATCATAAGTTTCTTTATATGATTTTGTAACGGTTTCTTCTTGAGATAAATATGGAATACACATATGATAATGTTGAGATAGTTCTAGATATTTAATATTTTTTATTATGGAAACACAAGGTGGATCTTCAATAATGTCTTCAATCAATTGTTCTTCATGAATATATTCCATGAGATCATCATGGATGTGCTCATATTTAGAGTCACGTTGTGCTTTGGGGATAAATATTCCAAGATGTTCTTTGATAATCTGCTTAAACTCTCATTCACTAAAATAACTTAGAGGCATCTCCCAATATTTATCATTTCCCATTATGATGAAATGATTTGATTCTGGGTCTTCTTCATGATACTCTATCCAAGGTATATATAAGGTAAATAAATTTTTAAGGGTCCTTTGCAATGCTTCCATACTACCTGCATCGTTACACGATTTCCTATAAAATATTTGAAGGGATCTTGAAAGGGAAACGATACATTTATTAGGAATGCCATCACAAAACCAACACTGAGCATCTACCTCCATAGTACTAACAAACATCTATGTCATATTATCCTCATAATTAAAATTGAAGATAGTAAGAACCTTAAGGAAATACAAGACATTCCAGATTTTTGGATCACCATTTCCATGAAACTTGACAGATAACCAAATGCATTCTGTCCTTCATGATAGTTGGGAAAAGCTGGGATGTTGGAGAACTCGATGGGAGAAAGTTCACTTGAAATATGAGCACTAGACTCTTTTTCATCCATATTCAGCTATAGGAAGCATACACTTGAAATAACCATGGAATTGAACAAGTGGAGTTGTCAAACAATGAGCCTTAAATATTTGTACTATGCCACATGGGCTCATCTACACATGGCGACTATAATTTTTTTATGAGAAACTGAGTTTTATCCCTTCAATGGAGTCGCCATGTGAGAATAAAAATATGCATTAAATAATAATATCTTATAGAATTATTATTTTTTTCTTTTGTTTGTGAAAAATAAAAAGGTTAGTGGATTCACCTAATAAAAATAAAATATCTACTCTAAACATTTATCAAAAAAATAAAAAATAAAAGAGGTGTAAAAGAAAAATCATATTCTAGAATAAAAAGATTTATCCTTGTCAATGACACCAAAATGTTGCCACCTAATTTGCAACTTGGGTCATGAGGCATAAATCTTTGAACCATTGGGGGCAACCTTGGGGAAATGTCTCGATTCAAGTACTGTCGCTTGATCTTAACTCCTCTGACAACACCAACTCCTAGCGAAGCCAAGGGGGTGGTCCCTAATAAATAAAACTAAGGATTTTATACTAAAATTAAAAGAAAAATTTATTACAGGGGTTAATTGTACTAATTTCTCTAATTTTTCTCTTTAAGGTTTCAACCTTTTGTTTTATTTTACCAAATGCCATTAAATTTGCTTCTACTTCCAATGCATCTTTCAACATTGTAGGTAAGTAGCTGATTTCCTTTCTCTTAAAAACAAAGCAAAATCATTCTCAAATGCATCAGCATAATGCAGTTTAGAAGGTCCTACAAGGGGTTTAATATCAACAGAAATTGAATTATAAACCCTCATAAACCTACTAGAAAATTATTGTACAGACTCAAAGTTCCCCATTTTGAAGTTATTATATTGTGTCAATATTTGCAAATCATTCCTTTTTATCTTCCCATCTATCAATAAAACAAGTTTCAAAATCATCATAGGTAGGAATAGATATGGAAGGGAGAGATTTAAACCATTTATTATCCTCTCCGGACAAACTTTGGGAAAACAATCTCATTTTACATCATCATAGTCTACTTCTTCAAGATCAATGAAATAATTAAACCTATCAACATGATGTTGGGTTGTATAATTTCCCTCTCCATCATATAATGTAATTCTTTGAGCATAATTTTGGGGTAGTTTATCATGTAAAACAATTGGTAGAGAAAGTGGAGTAAACCTAATGACCATAATTCTAGGAGGATTTTGGACAATATTATGAATTTCTAATGAGGATTTTGAATTGTTTGTTTATTTTTTTCTATTTTTGCATTTCTTTGCACATATTCCCAAATATATTGTAATAGGTATGGATGAAATTTATATTGATCTATAACAGTTTCCTTTAATTTTTTTTTAGACTTTGATTTGAAAAGTGATTGTTCAAACTTTATATCAAAATCAAGAACCTGAAGATCTAAAGGTTCTTCTTAAAAGATCTTTCTAAATGAGATGTACCTTCTTGATTTTTCCCTTTTCCCTTCCTAATTATCTTTTATGGATATTCCACAATTTGTAATGATTCGGGATTAGATTTACCTCTTCTATTAATTTTTTTGAAATCCAGGATTTCGTCCTTGGAGTCAACTTTTCTTGAATTTCAAACTTGAAGTCGCCAGGGAAAAATACAACCAACTTTAAATATCAAAACTCCTATTTGCCCAGAAAAATTTGATTATCTCTAAAGTGTCGTTCCACCCAAGGAAAATTTGAACTTTATTTCCCCAACAACGACGCGAAGATGTTATCACTCATAATTTATCCTTTGGGAATGGAAGGATACTCCCGAGGTAACATATCAAACCAAAATTTAGTATGATAGTTTACTTATTTCTTACCAGAGAGGGCTCTATCAACAAGTAAATACAATGGCCATAGATATTTTTAGGTAAACTGAATCAATAATGGAAATGGATGAAACAGGAAGATACCATTGGGAATGGAGTCAAAATTTTGAAATATTAAAGATAAACATGGATTTTGTAATAGAATTTTTCACAGAGGTGGGATAGATTCTCTTTCACGGTCAATTTTTTTATTGTTGGTGGTAATAGAGGAAGGATGAATAATCCATTAATATGGGAACCAAATAAAGATGAATCCAATAGTAACTTTAGAGGAAGTATGTTTATGAATACCTTAATAGTATGAAACATAGCATATAAGTATGAATTCTGATTCAACACAATCTCATTCAAGCATGAAAATATAACACAATGTAAATAGATAACATGAAGAACATTCACACGAGAAAAGGAAATACACACTGTAAAATAATAACACTAATATTGTTGCTTTGGAAAATTCTTGCTTGGATTTGCAAACTTTTTATTAAACTTGAAAATGCTCAATTACAAAATGCTTCTCACTCTCACAGGTTCCAAACCTAGTTATATTGCAAAACATGCATTTGTACATCAAAATTTTTATTGAGATGATGCCTAACTGCCTATTTTCTAAAAATATAAATCTTGTAACTACCTTATTACATATGTCATATAAATAAAAACTAAATCCTAATAAATACTAGTAAATATTTTAATTCCATGTTGAAGTGGACTTTGATACATCCTTTTCTTGAATATTTTGGATGAGTGTCTTTATTCATGCAATTTATACTTCATCCTCCTAATCCTCCTGAACTTTCCAATTCTCTTCCGTTGATCCACAAAGGGTACTTCATGAATAGTCACTTCCTTAGTCAAAACTCTTAACTCCACAGGATCCACATAATAAATAGGAGACAACTTGACACCTATCATTTTTAATAGATCCAAAATTTAAAAATCCACTACAAGTTTATCAATTATTACTTTATCAATCAAGAGTTGGGTCATATATTTAATTTTTTTATGATCTGATCAAGCTTGAATCAACATATCTTTCTAATCATACTGAGATATCAATTTTCCTTCTTTTCACAAAAATAGGGGATTCCTTTCTGATATATTTCTGAAAATAATCCTTTGAAAGAATTAACATGTTGTAACATTTGATATGCCTTTGCATGGACACTCTCAACATGATGATATTTTCCAATGATTTTCCTTTCCCAAGTTATCACTGTGATTCTAGCTTTGATTCCCACTGTTTTCAATTCCTCTTCTGACTTAGTATTGAGAAAATTAATGGTATTCTGAGTTGTTTTTTATGACCTTTTATCTAGAGTTTCCTTCATAACCACACAACTCTTCCTTGCTACATTGATCATTGTTTCTTTATATTTTATAAAATTCAATTAAGGCCCCAGTTTTGTAGCTTCAGTGATAATCATGTCCTAAATTAGATGTATTCCCCCCTATAATGGCAATTGTCATGATACTTTTTCTATTAGCTCTTCATTTATTAAAGCAAGTCTTTACTTTTATTCTCAAAATTCCTCCTTTATTCTTCTTTCTTCTTAACTGCTTCACTTAGCTTCTCATTTTCTATTTTTAATCCTTTGATCTCTTCATCCTTTTAGATGACTTGAGGAATGGCTTAAACTATGGTTTCTACACTTGTTTCCACATTTTTCTATCCTATCTTAGATTGATTTTTATTTTCCTTCTCTTCTCTTTATTTCTCCAAAATCATTTGATTTTCATTTAAAACATCAATATTTTCTATGATAAAATATCTTTCCTTCTCCCATTACCTTATTCTTCAACAAGTTTTCCCTACTATCATTCAATTCTTGGAACAAGGAATCCTTTTATTTTCCTAAAAATGTTTATTCGGATGCCTAAATTAACTAAGTAGATAGAATATTTAATTGATTTTACAGCACTTGAATTGTGTTTTCTTATTCATCCAAAATTTTCTTTGTAGCTTGTCCTCTATTTGGTTCATTATTCATAGCCCAAAGGTCATATTGAAGCTTCTTAATTTATTGCTGGTAAGTTTTATTTTCAATCTTCTCCTTATTCATTTGGCTTTCCAATCTTCCCACCGTGGCCTGCAACTTTGAAACCTTTAGAGTATCCTTTAACAAATCAGTATAAATTACCTCTCCAATATGCTTATGTAAATGGATTTTATCTAGGAATTGAATCTTTTGCAAATTTATCCTCAATTCTAAAACTCTGTCATGAGAATCCACTTCCAAGTTCTAATTATTTATCACATAATATTTAACAATTATCATTGAAACCTCTTTATCTAATAAATCTCTCACTTTAGTAAAAATATTCAAATATTTTTCAAAAGAATATTTTTTGTCCTCATCATATTTAGTATAGGAGTCATTTCTAGACTTGTATTTATCACTAGAACAAGCCTCATGTGCTTTTGAAAAACTATACTCTTGAATTTGAATGACTGGGCCTTGAACTTTTCCCTTTTATTTTATCTTCTTGTCTTTTGATTCAATTAGCTATTTGTCTGAATCAAGTCTAGGCATTTTTGTGAAATCTTGGTCTTCATCTTCTATTTCAATTGTTTCTGAGAAGCTTCTTTTACCAGTAATTTTAGTATTATTGGGAGTTGGTACTAACATGGAATCATATTTTATTAAGGTAGAGGGTTTTAATTGCAAGATATATAAACTCTATGCACTTGATTGATATTCCATCAGATTATCTCTTTCAACCAATATTTCTATTTCTTGGTGATCAAAAGACTTGTTCTTATTCTGTTGTCTTCTATGTGATATAATATGATGTGGGTCATAGTTAATCCTTGATGCTTTCCTAAAATTAATATCTTGCAATAATCCTTCAATCACTGGGAGAGGAACTTTAATATTCACAATGAAAGGAACCACTTCAAAGGAAACTTAATCTCATAAGCTTCCCCAAAATTTAGAATTTTTTCAGCCTCCACAATGAGCTTCTTCTTGATGAATTCCAAGGAAAAAGATCTTGGTGTCAAAATGCAGGAAAAATATAAGTCTCATGATCAAAACCATAAACCCTAATGATAGTATGTTCCTTTAAAAGGAACCAGTCACCAATTCTTTTGTCAGGGTTGAACTGTAACACATCTTCCATTTTTGGTAAAACTCTGTGAAGCTTTGCTTGGAAAATAACTTTGTACACTTCTGACATGATGAGGTTCATATAATTGAAAGCATTGTTTCCGATCTTAGAAGTAAAGACTATTTTAGGAAACTGTAAATTCTCTTCATTGATAAATTGAAACATTATGACCATATATGATTGAAACCTGAAGTGTCTTGTCATGTGGAAATTCACTAGTTGTAAATGAATATCTTCATCTAGTAATTCATCAAACCTAAGATAGAAACAATTAAAAGGATCAGATTCAAACTGGTGTAGACTCAACCTAAACAATAATCTTAAAAAGGTTTCAGGAAAAAATCTATCACTATCTAACCCTAAAAACTAACATAACAAAGAAAGAAAAAACTTGGATGTTAGATTTTTATCATTTAATCAATATGATTTAGGATATTATCTTAGATAATAAAATGAAAAACAATAATCACAAGATACAAGAGACACAAATAATTTTCCTCGGGGAAACCATAGAGGAGAGTACCCCGCAACTTCCTCAGAGATAGAATGAACACCAATAGAAAAAGTAAAACCCAAAAGTACAAAGATAATCTCTGACAACTGCTCTCTCACTCATGCGCCATTGTTGAGTGAGTTTGTGTTTCAAATAGAGACTCTCACTCTCTATGTATACTTGATTTCCGCTTGACAATTACCCTACAGGGCGGACCTGTATAGGAGAGTCTAATAACCCTAACATAACTCAATTGCGGGGTCTATTGCCCCGACTTACAATGGAGGGTTAAACCTAATGACTTTACATGAATTTATTATATTAATGACTCTCCTAATCAGAGGAACAAACATCTCTATTCAGGTACAATTAAATACAATAAGAAATATACAAGTGAATACATTCCAAAGTTACAAATACGCCAACACTCCCTCTTAAATAGGAAGGTATTCTCTTGACACAGTTCATCAGCACAAGTCTTCATCACTGGATCATCATCAAAGTTGGATCATTGTAAAATATGGATCATCATCATCATCACTACTTCTTCTATCTCTAGCAAATGGTTCTATATTTCAAATCTACTCGTCATAGGAAGTACTATAGAGCCAACCTTTTTCATGTTGGATGTAGGACCAGTATCCATTTAGGTATTCATCTACAATTCCATCCCCTTTTCATTTTTTATGTAGGCCTATCCCTATGCTAGGTATTTATCTACAGTGTCAGCCATTTTTCATGTTGGATGTAGGCCTATCCCTTGGTCAGGTCTTCATATACAGTGCAAACCATTTTTCATGTTGGATGTAGGTCTTATCATATTCATATCATCTCATCGTCACACAAAGCACAACCCAGATTCACATAACACAACATCCACATTCACCGGCATGGTAGGACAAACCTACTACCATCTAGGAAAAGGGTTCCATCACTTACATCCACCAGCATGGTAGGACACACCTACTACCATCCGCAAAAGGATACATCACTTACATCCACCGGCATGGTAGGAAACACCTACTACCATCCAAGAAAGGCTCTAGAACTTACATTCACCGTAATGGTAGGACATACCTACTACCATCTAGGAAAGGCTCCAGTATTTACATCCACCAACATGGTAGGACACACCTACTACCATCCGAGAAAGGCTCTAGCACTTACATCCATCAGCATGGTAGGACACACCTTCTACAATCCGAGAAAGGCTACGCACTTACATCATGACAATGGGAGTCCTAGCCTACTACCATGTTGAAAAGGCTCATTTGTATCTGCATCTTTCGAACACATCATTTTCCCTTGGAGATAACCTCGATATGAAGAACACCAATATTCTATCTAAAGTAGTCAAACTTCACTATGGCTAACGACTTGGTCAATACATCATCTATATGCTCGCCCATTGCAACATACCGAAGCTTCATTGCTCCCTTGTGCACCATATCCTTGATATAGTGATACTTGATATCGATATGCTTTGAATTTTCATGGAAAACTGGGTTCTTTGAGAACTTCACACAACTCTGGTTGTCGCAATATATACAAGTAGCATCCAACTGGAGATTAAACAAATCAGACAGTAGCTTCCACAGCCATACTACCTCACAACTAGCTGAACAAGCTGCGACATAACTTTCTTTGGTTGTACTCAGTGTCAGGTAGGACTGGTTCCTGCGAAACCAAGAGATCACACCTAATCCCATACTGAAGAAGAACCCCAAAGTGCTCTTCCTATCAATGACACCACCTAACTAATCTGAATCCACATAACCCTCCAAGTTAATCTTTTGATTCGCCTCATACTTGAGCCCATAATCAAATGTACCCTTCAGGTACCTTAGAATATGCTTTGCAGCAATCAGGTGAACAGGTCTTGAATCCTTTAGGAACTGGCTTGATGTGTTCACAACAAAGCACATATCTGGTATCGTATTCATCAAGTAAATCAAGGATACAATCATATGACGATACATTGTGGCATCAACTGAATCTGATGAAGCATCACTTAATAGCTTCAGGTTCGATGCCATAGGTTTGGACATGGCCTTGCAGTCCATCATCCCGAACCTCTTCAGGATCTCCACTGCATACTTCCCTTTTCCAAGGGAGATCCAACTGCATGTTTCCACACCTCCATTCCTAGAAATTAGTGCATCATACCCAAGTCCTTCATCTAAAACTTGGTAGAAAGGTTCCTCCTTGTGTCATCAATCAACCCATCCTCACCTCTCATAAACAGGTCATCTACATATAGTAGGAGTATCACTGGGTTCCCTTCCTCAACCTTGTAGTAAAGGTTGGAATCCGCTTTAATCCTCATAAATACCAAACTAATTAAGAAGCTTTCAATCCCATCATACCACATCTTGGGTCCCTATTTCAAAATGTACAAGGCCTTCTTCAATTTGAACACATGAGTATCCCTATCACGTGTCTCAAATCCGAGTGGCTGCTCCACATACACTTCCTCTCCCACTACACCATTCAAGAACGTGATCTTGACATCCATTTGGTGTATCTTCTATTTCATTACTGCTGCTAGAGAAAGTATTGATCTGATGGAATTGTACCTAGCTGCAAGCGCAAAAGTCTCCTCATAATATATCCCTTCCATCTGGGAGAAGCCACATGCCACAAATATTGCTTTATATTTCTCTTCTAATGCCATCTGCAACATGCTTGATCTTGTAGATCCACTTGGAAGTCACAACAAACTTCCCTTCTAGTATCGAGACCACATCCTAGACATCATTCTTCATGATCGACTGGTACTCCTCGATCATCGCATATTTCCATTCTTTCTTTCCTACTGCTTCTTCATTGTTGGAAGGTTCTTTATCAATGATGTCACATAGTAGGGATACATAACTGGAGTAGGACCTAGTTCCCTTCCTTTATCTGTGCATTTCTTCTGGAGTTCCATATCTCTTTGCACCTTGGATAGCCTCTCCTACCTATGATGGTTTCCTCTTGTAGGAATTCTTCTCATGGGGTGGATCTACAGGTTCATGAGGTTCTTCATTCATAGTTGTATCTCAGATCCTAGGTACTTTTGTTTCTTTAAGGTCTTTAACATGTCTCTTTCTGGATTTGTTGTAAGCTGAGTCTTCATCAAATGTCATGTCCCTATTGATGTCAATCTTCTTGGATCTTAGGAAATATATCATTGTAAGCCTTTGATCTTTCACTATATCCCACAAATATACCCTTTTTTCCCAAAGGATATAGCTTCGTCCTCTTTTCTTTCGGAATGTGTATGTACACCAAGAAGCCAAATATTCTAAGATGGTTTACTTCTGGTTTCTTTCTAAAGAATACTTCTTTTGGTGTCTTGTTCTTAAGTACTCTATGTGGAGTACGATTATGTACATACATAGCTTCCCTAGCATATTCTTCCCATAGATGCATAGGAAGATCCTGATCATGAAGCATTGCCTTTGATGCTTCCATAATCATTATATTCTTCCTTTCTACAACTCCATTCTGTTGTGGATTATATGGAGTGGTCAACTCCCTCTTAATCCCTGACTCTCTGCATAATTCCTTGAATTCATCGGATGTGAATTCTTCGCCATTGTTTGATAGAGAGGTCTTTATTTTATTCTCTGTGTGGTTCTCAATTAAGGCTTTGAATTCCTTGAACTTACTGAATACTTCATCCTTTCTTTTCAAGAAATATATCCATGTCTTCCTAGAAAAATAATCAATTAAAGAAACATAATATACATACCCACTCAATGAACTAGATGACATCATACTGCATACATCAGAGTGGATAATTTCCAATATTCCTTTTGCCTTGCTCTTTCTACTTGGAAATGTCTTCTTTGTGTTATTTCCCTTCACACATCCTTTGCAAATGCCTTCATGCTTTTCCTACATTTTTGGAATACCTTCAACAACTTTGCTTACAAGTGGTAGTGCCCTATAGTGCACATGTGCAATCCTTCTATACCAAATTTCACTTGGCTCTACTGAGTCATGGACCAAATCTTGTTCTTGTTGTCCCTTTAATTTGGATAAGCCTCCCTCTTGCTCTTCAATCACTACTACATCATCTATGGTCTTTCCCTTTGGACACATAAGAAATTGGCCATCTACAAATGTAGCCCTCATACCTTTTGCATCTAATGAAGATATGGAGATAAGATTCTTCTTTAGTCCTGGTAAAAATAATAGATCTTTCACCTTCATAGACTTTCCAGACTCTAGCTTATAGGAGACTTCACCACTCTCTTCTATAGGATGCTGGTAGTCATCCCCAAGTTTCACTTTGTGGAGTGACTCATGTTCGGATAGGTTCACAAAGGATTCTTTAAATCTCGTCATATGCTTGAAAGACCCACTATCTATGAGCCAATCATTGCTTCCATGTGTAACAGTTCCCGTGAGGGCAAAAATAAAAACATGCTCTTTATCACCTGAAGAACATTCACTTTCTTATTTGAATCTCTTCATGTGAGGTTCATCATTCTTTGCAGTGTGAGCATGATGTCTTCTTTTGTTTTCCTTCTTATTGTGAGAACCACATTTATTTCTAGGCCAATCTATGTCGAAGTGTCCTTTCACATCACATGTATAGCATGTGACATTAGATAGATCTCTGCTAGATATTCTAGAGTTATCTCTTTTATTTTGGTGTGGATGCTTACCTTTCTTGAGATAATAGTGCTCCTTTTTTATTTTCTTGGTGTGTGCTATGAGATCTTGATATTCATTTCCCATCATTTCTTCTCTAGCTACTATTCGAGCTTCTTCTTGTGATCATTCCTCCCACATCCTACTGAAGGTGATTAAAATTCTTCTAGCACAAATCCCTTGAATGAAGGATTCCCATGACCTAGGGAGACCATTCAAGGTGGTCAACATAATTTCTCCATTCTCTACTTTTTCTTCCACAACTTCAAGCTATTCTTTTATTTGAAAAACCCTTGTAAAATATGGTTGTATGGTCTCTACAATCTGGATCTTTACATTCTTCAACTGATTTCATAAAGTCATCATCTGATTTATATTCTTCCCTTCAAATAGATTGTTCAAGGAATCAAACATCTCTTTAGGTGTCTTCAAGGAAGAAACATGTGGTATAAGGTGATCCTTAATAGAATTAGCAATAATCCTCTTGGCCTTTCCCAAGTTCTTCTTATGATAGGCTTTCGCCTCATCTCCCTCTTGAACTAGAACCTCTCCACTTGTGTAGATGTCCAATACTTCCATGCCCATAAGTTATTAGCTCCTTCAATATTTTCATCAAGCTTGGTGTGATGAGACATTTTTAATGAGAACCTCAAATGGAAATAAAAAATATTTAGATCTTACCAATTTGAGATGCTTGAACTGGATCTAGAGTTGATCTTTTGCAGTGTTGATATTCTAGTCAAGGGTCAAATTAGCGTTTGACTTTCCCATAGTTTTACCCAACCAAAAATTTTGATCTTGGTTTCTCAATTACGATTTTGAGGAGGAGAGCAATACTATGCTGGGCTCACTCAAAAATTCCTCATATGTGAAAATCCCTAATTTCCCACAGTAATGACAGGTCAAAAATTGAAAATGACCAAAATCAAAGTATTCTTCCATAGAAAGATGTTCCCTTTAGTGTAGAGTTATCCTAGCCTCCTTTTGTTGATTATATGTGGAGAGAAACCCAAACATTAAGAAGCTATACATTCTGTAGCTGCACAGTATCTTCTTCTCAGGTTAGCTCTGATACCATATTATATTTTTATTGTTTAATAAATGTGAGCTAGGATCTTATCTAAGAGAACAACATGCACAAAAATAATCACAAGAGACATGACACACAAAGAATTTTCCTCGGGGAAACCATAGGGCAGAAAACCCCGCAATGGTTTCAGTGATAGAATGAACACCAATAGCAAAAGTAAAAAGCAAAAGTACAAGGACGATGTCTGGCAGCTCTTGTCTCTCTCACTTGTGTGAGATACTCCTCTCTCACTCATGTGCTATTGTTGAGTGAGTGTGTGTTTCAAATAAATATTCTCACTTTCTATTTATATTTAATTTCCATTTGACAATTACCGTATAGGGCCGACTTCTCTAGGAGAGTCTAATAACCCTAACATAACTCAATCATGGGGTCTATTGTCCTGACTTATAATGATGGGTTAACCTAAATGAATTTACATGACTCTATTATATTAATGACTCTCCTGATCGGAGGAACAAACATCCTCATCGGGGTACAATGAAATACAATAAGAAATATACAAGTGAATACATTCTGAAGTTACAAATACATCAACATTGGATTCCTCATTGAACAAGTCAATATCTAGAGGGAAAGGTACATTTTCTACTAAGACATCTGACATAAGGATTTTCAATAAGAAGGATTATTTCTCTTCCGTTGTAGAATTCTTGTATATTTCAACTATATTTTCTTCCATGAAATATTCAAGGTTTTTGGAAAATGACTACATAACCTCTAATGAATCTCTAATAACTAGGGAATTCAAGAGTTAAAGTATTTGTGAATGGTTGGAGTCCATGATAACTCGCTCTGACTAAGAATAGTTAGTTGCACACCACATAACAGAATTAAGAAAGTTCAAGGTTTGGTTTGGACGAAAAATGGTGGAAATGGGACTTATGGACACCATGTACAGATATTCCTTGAGTTTCTAAGGTTTTTAATTTGTTCTTTAGCTCATGAATGGGTCCAAAAGATAGTACTATTTCAAAAACATCATTTTCCATGTCAAATATTTCTTCCAGTTTATTAAAATCCTTAACATGTGCTTCCATTTCACCTTCTCCTTCAACTTTTAAAAATTATTGGCAAGTTGAGATACGTGACCTACCTGGTAACTGATGACTGGAAAGAATAGGTATGACTTGGCCTCCAAATGTGTAGGCCCATTTTTCCTCAGGCGCAAGATGACAAATACCCTCTTTCCATGTAGCCTTTTATTTTTATAATATTCCGAAAATAGGTTTTGGGATCACGAAGGCAATTTTTTATTACTTCTTTTAATCCAACGGAATGATTCTCAACTCACCACATGACGAGCTGTAAAAATTCTTCTAGCGCTTTCCATTTTCATTTCCCTTTCAAGTTTAAGGAGTAGAATGCACTCTAGTCGTTGATATTTTCTCCTCCTATCATGCACTGTTGATAAATCCTAAGCTTAACATGCTCCAATGGTCATTTAACCAATGTTCACCAATGTTATAGATCATGCACCTTCATTCAACGGATTCCATGTATGCCATCAATGTCACCAACTCTCAAATTTAAACCATTGATCCTTATACAAGATGCTGTAAAGCACTTTATTAACTATTCATCACAGTAAGTTCTATAGAGACATCCCTTTTTCATGATGAGTGTAGGCCTAGCCTCCATGTAGGTCTTTCTCAGCGCTTATATCGGACCCTAAGTCAGAATGGCCCATCCAACACTTACATCTGACCTTGACTCATTAGAAAGGCACACCCAGCACTCACATCTTACCATGAGAGGAACTTAATCCCCTCACCATGTAAGAATGGCCCACCCCTTACATCTAACCATGGAAGGAACCTCATCCTCTCCCATGTCAGCATGGCCCAGCCCTTACATCTGACCTACTCATTAGAATGACCCAAAACTTATATCTGACCTACTCATCAGAATGGCCCATCACTTATATCTGACCTGCTTGTCAGAATGGCCCAACACTTACATCTGACCTACTCATCAAAATGGCCCAGCACTTATATTTAACCTACTCATCAGAATAGCCCAGCACTTATATCTGACCTACTCATCAAAATGGACCTACACTCACATCTGATCATGTGAAAACACATCCCATAGTCATATCAGAATGGCCCCCTGTCCTAGACTGAGCTTTGCTGGTAACTGACCAGGTGTCTCCATTCTCCCATAGAATGGCATCAACCCTTATATTTGATCAATTGGGAACCAATCCCTCAATCACATCAGAATGGCCATGTGCTCACATCTGATCATGTAAGACTACATCTTACAGCCATTTCAAAAATGCCCTCATTCCCAGACCAAGTATTCCTGGTAACTGACCAGGAACCTCCACTCCAAGAATGGAAACAACCCTTATATCTGATCATGCAGTAACCAATCCTACAATCACATCAGAATGGATCAACACTCATATCTGACATGGAAGGAACCAATCCTCTCACCATGATAGAATGGATCAGCCCTTACATCTGACCATGGAAGGAACCAATCCTCTCACCATGTCAGAATGGCTCACGGACTCATCACTTCCCCTTGGAAGGAACCTTGATCTGGAGAACACCAAGCGTCTCCTTGAAGTACTCAAACTTCACTCTGGCTAATGGATTTTTCAACACATCAGCTATCTGTTCATTCGTCGCAACATACTGGACCTTCACTACTCCCCTCCACACCATATCCCTGATATAGTGATACTTGATCTCGATATGCTTCAACTTGTCATGGAACACCGGGTTCTCTGAAAACTTCACACAACTCTGGTTGTTGCAATATATACAAGTAGCAACCAACTGGAGATCAAATAAATTAGATAGTAGATTCCTTAGCCATACTGCCTCACAACTAGCTAAACAAGATGTGACATACTCTGCTTCAACTGTACTCAGTGCCACATAGGATTGCTTCCTGCTAAACCAAGAGATCACACCTGATCCCATACTGAAGAAACACCCTGAAGTGCTCTTCCTATCGATGGCACTTCCTGCCCAATATGAATCAACATAACCCTCTAGGTTAGTCTTCTGACTCGCCTCATACTTGAGCCCATAATCAATTGTACCCCTTAGGTACCTCAGAATATGCTTTGCAGCAATCAAGTGAACATGTCTCGAATCTGTTAGGAACTGGCTCAAGGTGTTCACAACAAAGCAAATATCTGGTCTCATGTTCGTCAGGTACATCAAGGACCCAATCATCTAAAGATACATCGTAGCATCAACCGCTTCTGATGAAGCATCACTCTATAGCTCCAGGTTCAATTACATAGGTGTGGTCATGGCCTTGCAGTCCATCATCTTGAACCTCTTCAGGATCTCTATCGTATATTTCCCTTGTCCTAGGGAAATTCCATCTGCATTTTGCCACACCTCCATGCCTAGAAAATAGTGCATCATTCGCAAGTCCTTCATTTCTAACTTGGCAGCAAACTTTCTCTTTGTATCAGCAATCAACCCATCCATACCTGTTACAAACAGATCATCTACATACAGTAGGAGCATCACTAGGTTTCCATTTTCAACCTTGTAGTAAAGGTTGGAATCTGCTTTACTTTTGGTAAATCCCAAACTAGATAGAAAGCTGTCAATTCTGTTGTACCATGTCTTGAATGCCTATTTCAAACCGTACATGGATTTCTTCAATCTACATACATGAGACTCCCTGTCATGTGTCTCAAAACCGAGTGGTTGTTCCACATACAATTCCTCCTCTACTACACCATTCAAGAAAGCAGTCTTGACATCCATCTGGTGTATCTTCCATTTCATCACTGTAGCCAGAGCAAGTACTGATCTGATAGAAGTGTATTTGGCTACAGATGCAAAATTTTCTTCATAGTCTATTCCTTCTTTCTGGGAGAAACCACGATCAATAAATCTTTCTTTATATTTTTCTATGCTACCATTTGCAGCATGCGTGATCTTGTAGATCCATTGGAAGTTACAACTAAATTCCCTTCTGGTCTTGGGACAACATCCCAAACATCATTTTTCATGATTGATTGATACTCTTCGATCATAGCATCCTTCCATTCTTTCTGTTCTGCCGCTCCTTCATAATTGGAAAGTTCTTCATCAATGAAATCACATAATAATGCTACATATTTGGAGTAGGATCTGGTCCTCTTTCTTTCTCTTTGATTTTCTTCTGGAGCCCCATATCTTTCAGCACCTTAGATAGCTTCTCGTACCCAAGAAGGTTTCCTCTTGTGAGGATTCTTCTCCTGAGGTGGATATATAGGTCTTTGTGGTTGTTCAAATTCTCGATCTTCTTATTGAGTTTCTTCATTCATGGTTGTATCATGAATTTTGGATGCTTCTGCTTCTTCAAGTTCTTCAGTAGGTTTCTTTTTGGATTTGTTGCAAGATGTGTCTTCATCAAAGTTCAGATCCCTGCTGATGTCGATCTTCTTGAATTCTAGGAAGTATATTCTATAAGCCTTTGAGCTTTTAGAGTATCCCACAAATATACTCTTCTTTCTTGAAGGATCTAGTTTTGTTCTCTTCTCTTTTGGAATGTGTATGTACACAGGATAGCCGAATATTCTGAGATGGCTGACTTCTAGTTTCTTGCTGGAGAAGACTTTTTCAGGAGTCTTGTTCTTGAGTACTCTGTGTGGAGTACGGTTCTGTACATACACTGTTGTTTTGGCAGCCTCTGCTCATAGATGCATGGAAATATCTTGGTCATGAAGCAAAGCTCTTGTAGCTTCCATGATAGTTCTGTTCTTCCTTTCTACAATCCCATTCTGTTGAGGATTATATGGAGTGGACAACTCCCTCTTAATCCCTGAGTCTTTGTATAACTCTTTGAATTCATTTGATGTGAATTCTCTGCCATTATATGATTGAAAGGTCTTGATCTTCTTTTCTATGTGGTTCTCGATTAAGGCTTTGAATTCCTTGAGCTTGCTGAATACTTCATCTTTGTTCTTCATGAAGTAAATCCATGTCTTCCTAGAAAAGTCATCAATAAAGGAAACATGGTATACATACCCACTTAGAGATCTTGATGACATTGGTCTGCAGACATCGGAGTGGATGATTTCCAAGATTCCTTTTGCTTTGCTTTCGCTACTTGGAAATGTCTTCTTTGTGTTCTTTCCTTTCGCACATCCTTTGTAGACCCCATCATGTTCTTCTTGAATTTATGGAATACCTTCAACATCTTTGCTTGCAAGTGGTAGTGTTATGTAATGCACATGTGCAAACCTTCTATGCCAAATCTCATTGGAATCTACTCTATCATGGACCAAAGCTTGTTCTGGATGGCCCTTCAATTTATGCAATCTTCCTTCTTGTTCTCCAATCACTATTGCGTCATCAATAGTCTTTCCTTTTGTCCACATGATGACTTGACCATATATAAATGCAACCCTCATTCCTTTTTAATCTAATGCATATATGGAGGGAAGTTTCTTCTTTAGTCCTGGTACAATCAATACTTCCTTCATTGTCATAGACTTTCCAAAGTCTAGCTTATAGCAGGATTCCCCACTACCTTTTATTGGATATTGGTAGTCATCTCCAAGCTTCACCTTGTGAGGTGATTCATGTTCTGATAGTATCACAAAGGATTCCTTGAATCCTATCATATGCTTGGAAGCCCCATTGTTTATAAGCCAATCATTGCTTCCATGTGTGATATTTCTCGTGAGAGCGGAAATCAAAACATATTCTTCATCACTTGAAGAATCTTAACTTTCATATTTGGTCTTCTTTGTGGAAGGTTCATCATCCTCTATAGCATGAGCATGATGTCTTCTCTTGTTTTTTTTATTCTTGTGAGGATTTATTTTGCTTTCAGGAGAATCTCTTGCAAAGTGTCCTATTTCATCACAAGTATAACATCTAAGTTGATATTTCTTGTGGGAAGAGTGCTTACCTTTAGAGTGATGATGATGATGGTCCCTGGGTTTATTGGATTGAACTGTGAGAGCTTGATATTCACTTCCCATCTTTTATTCTTGAGCTGCTATCCAAGCTTCTTCTTATGAACATTCTTCCCAAAGTCTGTTGAACTTGACTAAATTCTTTCTGGAACAGATCCCTTGAATGAAAGAGTCCCATGTCTTGGGGAGACCATTCAAGGTGGTCATTACAATCTCTGCATTTTCCACTTCTTCATCTACTGCTTCCAGTTGTTCCTTGATCTGAGAAACTCTAGTGAAGTAATATTGGATGGTCTCTGCATTCTGAATATTCACATTCTTCAGTTGGTTTCTCAGAGTCATCTTCCAGTTTATGTTCTTCCCTTCAAACAATTTGGTTAGGGAATCAAACATACCTTTAGGTGTCTTTAGGAAGGACACCTGTGGTATGAGGTGATCCTTGATTGAATCATCAATAATCCTCTTTTCCATAACCAAATTCTTCTTATGTAAGGCCTTAGCCTCATCTCCCTCTGGAACTGGAACCTCCTCACTGATATAGGAGTCCAACTCATTTTCTTCCAGGACCAGGGAGATCCTATACTTCCAGGCTCGGAATTTATCACCTCCCTCAAGATTTTCATCAATATTGGTATGATGAGACATCTTATCTGAGAACCTCAAATGGAAATACAAAAGATTTAGATCTTACCAGGTCAAGATGTCGGATCTGGATTTGGAGCTGAAATTCTACAGTGTTGGTTCAAGAGTAGATTAGGGTTTTGATTTTCTGGAGTTTTGTCCAACCAAATGCTTTGATCTTAAACCCTAAATTTGAATTTGAGGAGTAGATCAATCCAGGCCTGGTCTCACTGAAAAGTTCCACTTCTGTGAAAAGCCCTAATTTCTGGTAGCAATGTTGGGTCCAAAACTGAAAAACCTCAAAATTGGATTCTGCTTCGACAGAAATATGTGCCCTAGGGAGGAGAGTTATTCCAACCTTATTTTGCTGAAAAAATTTATGGAGAGAGATCCACAAAGTAGGAATCCCTAGTTCTTGCAACTGCACAGTGTCTTCTTCTCAGGTTAGCTCTGATACCATGTTATATTTTTAACATTAAGCTAACATAACATTAGGATCTTTAAGTGAGAGAACAAAAAGCACAACAATCAAACACAAGAGACAATGAATACAATGTTTTAGCTCAGGGAAACCATAAATGGAGAAAAACCCGCAACTTCCTCAGAGATAGAATCAAAACCAAAAGTAAAACCCCAAAACAGTAAGATGATCTCCTGACATTAGTAACCTCTTTCTTCATTGCCCCGGTGTCTTTCTCTTCCTCAGCTATGCACTACAACTGAGTGTGATTGAGTGTGTTATAAATATAGAGGCTAGCTCTCTGTTTATACTAATTCCTGACCTGACTAAACCCAACTAGGGCCGACTTCACTAGGTGAGTCTAATAACCCTAGTGCCCCGAAACTGCGGGGTCTTTAACCCTTAGACAATAGGAGGGTTACCCACCTTGACTTGACATGACTTGTTTACATTATAGAAACTCCTGATAGGAACATCAAGGCATGACATGACTCAAGTACATTACAATACATCCCCGAATAAACATCGGGTTACAATACATAAGAAATACAAGTGAATACATTCTGAAGTTACAATTACATCAACATAGGTACCATCCCATATGGAGTTGCACATTAAATAACATTCATTACTGAAGAAATTTAAGAATGTGTTCCAATATGTACTTGGGTTACCACTAAGTCAAGGCATCGAATTCACCATTGATTTGGTGTATAGGGCGGGCGGTATCAATATCAAAATTTCCTTACAAAATAAGTACTCCATAGCTAATGGACTCTACAATAATGATTAAAGTGTTTCTAAAGAAGGGTTATATACACCCTAATATTTGTCCCTAGGGAGAACCATCCATGTTTGTAAAAAAAAAGAAAGGAACATTTAGATTGTGTATGGATTATAGGAAATTGAATAAAGCCAAAATCAAGAACAAGTATCAACTACTGAGGATTGATGACCTCTTTGATAAGTTGAGAGGGGAAAACATATTTTATAACATTGATTTGAGGTCTGGTTATCACCAGGTGCGCATTGAAGATAGAGACATCAACAAAACAACGTTTAGAACCATTGATGGGCATTATGAGTATACTGTTGTACCCTTTAGACTGACAAGTTCCTTGACTACATTTATGTGTTTAATGAATGGAGTGTTCAGGAAGTATTTGGATAAATTCACTATAGTGTTCCTATACAACATATTGATATATTCCAAATATTAAGAAGAACATGAATAACATCTCAGGATTAATATGCATATCCTAAGAGATAATCAATTGTATGGTAAGCTTAGCAAAAGTTCATTCTATCAGAAGAAGATGTTGTATTTCATTCATATAATATTTAAAGATCTTGTATCAGTGGATCTAGCTAAGGCAAAGGTTATAAATGAATTCCCTTCTATAAAAAATGTCATAGAATTTATCACCATTTATGGGTCTGGTAGGTTATTACTAAATATTCATATAGTCTTTCTCTTAGATTACAAATACGATTTCATCCTTACAGAAGAAGGGTGTGAAGTTAATCTAGAATCAAAAGTGTGAAGGCATATTTCGAATTTTGAAGGATTTACACACATGTGCTCCCGTATTAAAAATTCCAAATCCAAATAAGAAGTATGTGGTTTGCACTGATGCATCTTTGGAAGCACTTAGTAAAGTTCTAATTCAATATGCAAATGCAATTTTGTATGAGTCATGGAAGATAAAGGAGCATGAGAAGATCTATAATACTCATGGTTTGGAGTTAGATTCCATAGTTAATGCATTCTAGATTTTGAGGCATTATCTCATGGGAAACAAACTTTATTTAAAGACTGACCATCACACCTTAAAATATTTATTTGAACAACTTAATTTGAATGCAAGACAAGCTAGATGTATTAAATTCTTGAGTGAATTCAATTTCGAGATCAAGTACATAAAAGGGAAAGATAATAGTGTGGCAGATGCACTTAGTAGAATGGTTTAGTTAATTCAAGTTTCAGTTATTAGTGATTGGAAATCATATTTAAAAGTCAAGTTACATGAGGCATAGAAAGCAGATAATCACTATCTATAGGTTGTGGTGATGTTGCAGGTAGGAAAAAAGCCACTAAAATTTTCCAAATATACATTGGATGAAGATGGAATTCTTCAATTCAATAGAAGAATTTATATACTGGCTGATAGAAGCTTTAAGAAAATCATATTGCAGTAAATGCATAATGTACCTTACGCAGGGAACCTTGGTTATCAAAATACATTTATAGCTGTTACAGCTGATTTTACCACACATGGTGGATCACACCTTTATGGCCTTCCCTATCCCTTTGCAGACTCTTTAGACCCCATGGACCATTTTTGTACCTTTGATGTTTCCATACTCATCCCTAAAAACATTAATTATTTTCTATACATGACTCTTAAACCTATTCTTGCATATATACATGGATTTGACCCTCAAACCTGCGTACATCGGGATGTGTGCAAAAGGCCAAATAGTTTTGGAGTTTTCCTTGATGTGGATCCAAGTCACTTGTCTCTTGGCATTCCATATGCCTTGAGATCGCTCGGAGTTGACCTTCCATTACCCCATTGAAGCACTATATAGGGAACCCTTTGGATACATTGAAAGAGGATGAATTGAAGAGCAAGAAAACTATAGTCCACATCATTGGTGGAGCATATACTTGAGTTTGCATCCCTTTGTCCCTTGGAGCACTTTGTTTTCTTCCCAAGCTTTCCTTTTCTTGTGAGTTTGCTATCAAGAGATGGAGGATTGAAGTGGTGGAGGCCTAGGTGAAGGATTTAGTTTCTCCGATTCGTAGACGTGCCGACAGAGGTTGTCACTATTGTAATCTTTGATTTATATTAATAGAAATATCTATTCCTGTCCAATAATGTGTATTTAAATGAGTATTGAATCCATGGATGCTTTTAAATGCTTATATGTTATTGATTATATATGCTAGAGTAGGTCTAACACAATTATATATAGCATTCTTGTCTTGTTTGCTGAATGTTGAGAGAGCAAATTATTAATACAAGCGAGAGTGGAAAAGGTCAATGGGGATCTACATCAACCGTCTGGAATAAGGTATGTTTCGAGATCCTTTAGTGTTAGATATTTGGTTTCTCTTGCATATGGGAAAGGATTTATTTCTTTGGTTACTCTGTCTGTTGTGGTACCCCAAGCCACA
Source organism: Pseudotsuga menziesii (assembly GCA_001517045.1). Taxonomy (NCBI): domain Eukaryota; kingdom Viridiplantae; phylum Streptophyta; class Pinopsida; order Pinales; family Pinaceae; genus Pseudotsuga; species Pseudotsuga menziesii. Next base: position 53,732 of record LPNX010397101.1, on the reverse strand, counting down.
GGAAGTTTTCTCCATAACAGAACTGGCAACCATACTAGGGACGTTATTTGTTTTTCTTTGAGGTTTGGGGGTACAATGTGCTTGATATTCTTGACTTGATCTTTGTTTCTCCTTTTTTCTGTGTTGCATTTTATATTATTTTCATCCATTGACACTCCCCTTTATTGGTTTGACCCTTAGCTTGTTTTTTACCATCGTCTTCTCTATATACGCAGTTTTTTGGCCAAAAGTCACATACATATGTGGATTTTTGGCCAAAAGTCACGTATACACGCAGGTTTTTGGCCAAAATCCACATATACATGCAGCTTTTTGGCCAAAAGTCACGTATATACAAACTTGTTCTTTAAACAATCGCGTACATCCTCCCTTTTGGTGAGTTTGATAATGTGGGAAGTTGTTGGGTGGGTTCTGAGTGTGGTTGGGTCTTCCTTGGGTCTCATGTTGTCTGTTGGATGCTTCTTTTGTGACCAGAGACCGCTTTTTCATTGATTTTTCTTTGAAAGTAATTTTAGTAATTTATCCTTTTTGTTTTTCCATTAGTGCATTACTCTTTTTTGTCTTGCTATCTTGCTGGTCTTGTATTTTATACTTGATACAAAGATTGATAGTTTTAGATGACTTTTTTCATTCTTTTATATTGAAAAATACAAGGTAGTTGCATTTTTTGCATATGGATCTGAGGAGGTACCTGCATTGGATTACTTGGATGAGAGTTTTATTTAGGCAGGATTGCATTGACATTCGGAAAGAAATATATATTTATGCATCTCATGTAGTGGCATACCCTATTTTTCATTTGACAAAGATTACACTTAGCATTGTTTGTTATGGTGTGCATATTTACTTCACTACCAAGTAATAACCTCATTAGTTGCACGAGCATTTGCCCTTTTGAGTAATAAGCCAATTAAAATGAATGCATAATAAAATGAATTATTCTCTTTTATTTTATAGGGTGCATCAACAAGATTAGGATTTAGAGTATTGGAATAGTTCATTGTGATTAAATTCTCCAAGACCACTAAACGAAACATTTATGTGTCTGTCCAGGAGAAAGTGTGAAATTCCTTGGTATAATTAGTGTTTCTTAGGATCCTCCTCTTACAAGGGAGTTAAGCATGAGGCAATGCTCATGATTGTGATTCGTATGAACCCTGGTCATAACTGAGTAGCACCAGAGATATTTCTAGGATTGTATTCATATTTGGGGACTCTTTCAAGAGTTTTAGGTTTTTCTACCCTGCCCATACGGTCGATCCCGCCTGCCACTATCCACCTGAGCATTCGTTATATTGAGGTGACCTTAGTTTCCTTACCTAAGTATCACAGGGGGTACTTGCAAAGGTTATTCTGTAGGTGTCTTGTCCAAGTAGAGGTCGAACAACATAGTCGCTTTATGTGTTGAAGCTGAGGGCCACTATAATTGGTTACATACCTCTACTTGTAGTGTATCGGAGTTTTGAGCCTCTCCTAGGCGAGACATACCAGCTGCATTCGGGAGCTCACATATCCTCCCCTTGGTTTGCTTGTATTTTGGCTACATATTTTCTTATGAGTGTGCTCTTTGTGCGCTAGTTGGCCTTTGGGATCGTGGTTACTTGAGTATATTATGCTCTCTTGAGTTCGATTCCTTTTACTTTCGGCATGCCTGGTATCCTATCACCCATCCTTGGTCCTAGTGTGGACCCTGGTGTCCTTTGCAGCTTGATTACCCATTTTTACTGGGAGAGGACTTTGCCCCAAGTGTCGTTATCCTACACATGTGTCCTTGCATTGAGCATAGGTATGTTCTGCTGCTTGGAACTATTTTGTTTTCCCATTTACACTCATCTCCTCCTAGTTTGTAACTATAAAGCACTTTTATTCTTTTTCAAGCTTTTCAAAATATTTGAAAAAGTCCAAAAAAATCAAAAAACCAAAAATCCGAACAAGAAAAGATGTTATATTTGGCAGCAGTTGAGTCATGTTGCCTTCAAACAGAGCACTATATATCACATCCATTGGTTGGGTTAATAGTTTGACTTTAGGAGCTGTACTCGTTTCTCTGATTTTATCTCCACCGACTGGTTAAGCTTCTAGTCCCTATGGAGCCTCTGTCGATGCCTCCTGTGTCGTAGAGATGTCCCAGTTTTGTATATCAAGTCTATGCTACCTACATTTAGTCACCATTCACCTTTATTCTCTTGTTTGAAGGAATTTGAAACCTGAGTTGGCCATTCCTTAGTTCTCTTGACTTTGCATGTTGGCCATTCCCTGTACTGATACTGGTTCGTGCACTTTATGATCGAGTCCTTTCACATTATATAGCCTTGTTGAGTACCTCCTGTTGGATGATGAGGGATGCATTAATTCCCTCCTTCCAGTGGATTTCATCCCATCAAATTCAAATCATTTATTCTGGGATAGGAATCTAGAGTCATTTTTGAGTGCCTTGAGACTTGCAGTCATTAGTGGTAGGTTCTCTTGCCATCGACAGTTTTTGGAATACATCAATGTCCCCTAATTGATGGATCCTCTCAAGTGTTCAACCTCAACACATTTATTCACACTTGTTAGTTTTTACTCTAGTACCTTGATTCCCATTTTCATTATCGGTGGACGATCTCGTGTCTGTTAATGGTATACATCAATGACCGGTAATCAGACGATGGACTACTATGTTCAACCTCGACACCTCTATTCACATAGTAGGACATGTACTTGTAGCAGATTGTGTAGAAGACCTTCCAGATTGGTGGCATTTCATATATGCTACCTCCTTTATCGTGCTAGTGTTCATGAGATTTCAGCTCTCGGGACTTGATTCCAGTGTATGTCAGATGTTTCCAGCCATTATGGAGATCTTGATCCATTATATATATTCATTTTTAATGGATATCATGATACTTTGTATATCTTCACCATGGAGATTCTGATCTATATATATTGTACGTGGCGATGACCACACATTTCATGTTTTGTATCATGCCTATTCATGGCCATTGTAGTCTTATGTATCTAGGACTGCTATATCTACTTGCAGTTATGTGCAAAGTTTCAGCATTGTATTGTACTATTGGATGGCTAGTTCTTCCACTTGGTTCTTCATCACTCCACTTCTGGGATGGACTTATAATGTATTTCAGCCATCGTATGACCCATATGACCTCACACATTAGGGAGCATCTGTTACAGCTAATTTTACCACACATGGTAGATCACACCTTTATGGCCTTCCCTGACCCTTTGCAGACTCTTTAGACCCCATGGATCATTTTTGTACCTTTGATGTTTCCAACAGCATCCCTAAAAACTTTTATTATTTTCTATACACGACTTTTAAACCTATTCTCATGTATATACGTAGATTTGACCCTCAAACCCCCTTACATTGGGATGTGTGCAAAAGGCCAAATAATTTTGGAGTTTTCCTTGATATGGATCCAAGTCACTTGTCTCTTGGAATTCCATTTTCCTTGAGATCACTTGGATTTTACCTTCCATTACCCCATTGAAGCACTATATAAGGAACCCTTTGGATACATTGAAAGAGGAGGAATTGAAGAGAAAGAAAACTGTAGTCCATTGTTTTCAGAGCTTATACTTGAGTCTGGATCCCTTTGTCCCTTGGAACACTTTGTGTTCTTCCCAATATTTCCTTTGCTTGTGAGCTTGCTATCGAGAGATGGAGGATTGAAGTGGTGGAGGCCCAGGTGGAGGACTCAGTTTCTCTAATTCGCAAACATGTCGATAGAGGTTGTCACTATTGTAATATTTGATTTATATTAATATAAATATCTTTTCTTGTCCAATAATGTGTATTTAAATGAGTATTGAATCCATGGATTCTTTTAAATGCTTATAAGTTATTGATTATATATGCTAGAGTAGGTCTAACACAATTATATATAGCATGCTTGTCTTATTTGCTGAATGTTGAGAGAGAAAATTATTAATACCGGTGAGACTGGAAAAGCTCAACAGGGATCTACATCAATCATCCGGAATAATGTATGTTTTGAGATCCTTTAGTGTTAGATGTTTGCTTTCTCTTGCATATAGGAAAGGATTGATTTCTGCAGTTACTCTGTCTGTTGTGGTACCCAAAGCCATAGGAAGTTTTCTCCATAACAATAGAAGTTAAGAAAGAGTACTACTGGCCAGGTATGAAGAAATAAGTGGCTAGGTATGAAGAAATAAGTGGCCAGGTACCTTGCTTAATTCTTGGGACGTGAACAAGTGAAAGCAGAACACAAATATATTGCTGGTATACTCCATCAATTTCCCTTTCCAAAATGGAAGTGGGATGTAGTAACCATTGATTTCATTACAAAATTTGCAAGAAAACTAAAGAAACATGAATCTAATATGGTGTTGGTTGAAAAGTTGAAATTTCATCCCACTTTGTAAATGTATAGTCAACGTTTAAGGTAACCAAGATCACAAAAATATACATCATGGAAATTGTGAAGTTACATGGTATTCTAAAGGCAATTTTTTTTAACAGGATGCAAATTTTACTTCAAAATTTTGGACGTGATTGTTTAGATAGTTTTGAAAAAAAACTCAATTTTAGTATAACATATCATTTGTAGATCGATGGTAAAACTGAGAGAGTAAATCAAATCATCAAAGACATGCTTAGGATGTATGAAAAAGATAATCCCAATAAATGGGAATACTATTTGTCTTTAGTAGAATTTAATTACAACAATGCTTACCATGCATTAATGAAGATGAGTACATTTGAAGCACTTTATGGAAGTTAGTGTAATGTTCCAGTGAACTGGGAAAAACCTATGGTTAGGCTGATAGTTGGACCATAGATGCTTCAGGATATGGAACAACAAGTAACCAGGGTCAAATAGAACTTGAAGATATATCAAGATATTGAGAAGAGCTATGAAGATAACTATAGAGTGCATAGGGAGATTTAGGTTGGGGACAAGTAATCCTAAAGGTTACAGGTAGAAAAAATTCATTTTAGTTGGGTAACTATAAGAACTTGGCTGCTATATTTTGTGGACCATTTGATGTCCAAAAAATAATTGGATGAATGAATTCTAAACTATCCCTACCTTATATAGTGAAAGTTCACAATGTTTTCAATGTTTGATTATTGAAAAAGTATGTTTATGATTCTAATCATATAATTGATTGGTCCGTGATATGGGTGGAACTAAAAGGGGAAATCAGAATTCAACCAATGTTCATATTGGACACAAGATTCAAGACTCTCAAGAATAGGCCCATAAAAAAAAGGTTTAATAGACCCATTACAATGTTGCGGAAGCAACCTGCAAACTTGAAGACAAGATGAAGGAAGATTATCCCCATTTAGTTTGAAGTCTATACATATGTAATTAAATTTGAAAAAAATGTTAACATTTTATTTTGGACAATGAAAAATTTAGGACGGTGTAGACAATCAGGGGGAGGGGAATGTAACACCCGTAGCCTGAAACCCTAGTATCATTGGGTCTGAATTTAGATATTGACAATGAATTCCCAAGAGGTTGAAACTAGGGTATTTTTAAGGATTCTAATATTATACTTAAGTATAGTATTCGAGGCGATTGTTTTGGATTGAAAAAAACATGTTTATAGATAGGGAAGCGAATATTAAATATGAAACATAAAATTAACACTTAAATGTGTAAAGTTTGACCAATATTATGATAAAAAAACATATTTCTATGTAAATATAAGCGCTATTAGACACTAAAAATGACCAAATAGCGAATTTATTTTTTGAAAAAAACCCAAAAATAGTCGATTGATGAAATTTCACCCCTAAAAGTTACCCTGTTTGAAACACTTTGTATTTATCTATTATCGCAGCTGAATCCGAGGACTAAGAATGTTGAAAAGATCATGGACCCAGTTATTCACCAAAGGTTAAAAGGGGTTTTAGAAATTTCCTAGTTGGGAATCCCTATGATACCCTTACCCCTAAACCATTCTTTAACCTTAATCCATTCTTTTAGAGCTTAATTATATGTTTAATTTTGAGATGGGGCTTAAGCATGATTAATTTAGTTAATTAAATATTAATTAAAGGAGGAGCATGGCTTGTGGGAGAATACCATGCTGCTTGGGAAACATATGCAAACAAAAGTTGGCAGTTGTTCTATCCTGTGTGGGAAAGGTCATAAAATTTTGTCACAATGGAGCAGAGAAACCCGTGAGGTCTAGGGAAACGGAATAGTTGAACCAATCCATTGTGAAGAATGGGATCTAAGTGAAACCAATAATTAAATCAGTTCATTTGAGACAAAATCGTATACTCTAAACCATACGAAGATTTTTTTCAGGGAAACAAGGAGAGTGAATTTCCTGAACTTGAACAGCTGAATAAGATTCCTTTCATGTTGAATTATAACTATGTTTTCCTTTTAATGTTCCAATGAAATGTAAATATTTTTTAGCACTTGAGCAGTGATTTCTCTCAGTATTGTGTCGACAGAAGGAAGCTGGGAAGTTGGAAATCACTATTTGGCATGGAATTGGTTGGAAACCAATGATATATTTTCTAAGTGTTAAACCTTTGAAAGAGATTAGGGGGATGGTGGGATACCTAAATACTGAATTCTTGGATCTCAGATTGGGGGTAGTGTTCTGTTGAGAGATAAAAGAGCATAATTTCCTATTGTTGGGTGGAGCGTGCCTCACACGCATTTACTTTCCCAAATTAATTGTTAATAGATAAGTACACTTGTTGATGAATTTAATGATATTCTTCAATTCTCAGTTGTGTTGGAATCAAGTTTATTGTTCTTATTTTTAATTCTACGTATATGAATTATTCTTGAATTTATTGCAATATCTCTGTTGAATTCCTAAGTGCTTATAGAGTTATTGTTGTAGAGAATTCAATTGTTAAGGATGAAATGATTATTTATGAAATAATGTGATTCTTGAATTGATAGTTGTTCATTTAGACAAGTTGAATGTTGTGAGTGACGTTTCTACTTTGAAAGCTACTAGTTTAATTGTTAAGTACTTTCTCTACTTGGGACATGATAAGTTGATGTTGACCATGATATTTGATTAATGGTTGTAACAATCCATTAGTTACCATGAATGATAATCAGTTAAAGATGTAGAGGGCCTATGTTTTTATGATTGCTTACTTAGATAATGTGAATTATGGCTCAATGGTCACCTATTAATCATGTTAATGGTATTAAAATATAGGTTTCAATTCCTGTTCTGACATAATATTGAGGAAATTAATGGTATTCTGAGATGTTTATGCTGAAATTTTATCTAGAGTTTCTTTCATAACCGCAGAACTCTTCCTTGCTACAATTATCATTGTTTTTTTTATCTTTTATAAAATTCAAATAAGGCCCCAGTTTTGTAGATTCATTCATAATCATGTCCCAAATTATATGTCTCCCCCCTATACTGGAAATTGTCCTAATACTTTTTCTATTAGATTTTCATCTTTTCAAGCAACTCTTTCCTTTTATTCTCAAAATTCCTCCTTTATTCTTCTTTCTTCTTAACTCCTTCAGTTAGCTTCTGGTTTTCTATTTTGAATCCTTTGATCTCTCCATCTTTTAAGCTAAATTGAGGCATGGATTGAACTATGCTTTCTGCATTTGTTTCCACATTTTTCTTGCCTATCTCATGCTTTTTTCCTTCTCTTCTCTTTCTTACTCCAAAATCAATTGATTTTCATTTAAAACATCAATCTTGTCTATGAGAAAATTTCTTTCCTTCTCCCATTACCTTGTTCTTCAACAAATTTCAACAATTTTTCCCTACTATCATTCAATTATTGGAATAAGGATTCCTTTTCCTTTTCTTATAAAAACGTTAATTCAGATGCCTGAACTAACTGAGTAGTCGAAATCTTTATTTGATTTTTAGCAGTTGAATTGTGTTTTTTTTTTAGCCAAAATTTTCTTTGTATCTTGTCCTCTGTCTAGTTCATTTTCCATAGCCCAAAGGTCATACGAAAGCTTCTTAATATGTTTTTGGTAAGTTTTATTTTCAATCTTCTCCCTCTTCAATTGGCTTTACAGTCTTCCCACTATGTCTTGTAAATTTGAAACCTTCATAGTAGCCTCTAACAAATCAGTATGAATTAGCTCTCCACTATGCTTATGTAAATGGATTTTATCTGGGACTGGAATCTTATGCAAATTTGTTCTCATTTCTGAAACTTTGTCATGAGAGGTCACTTCCAAGTTCTAAAGATTTCTTACATGATCTTTAACAGTTATCATTGAAACCTCTTTATCTAATAAATCTCTCACTTTAGGAAAAAGCTTCAAATATCTTTCAAAAGAAGATTTATTGTCCTGACCATATTTAGTATACAAGTCATTTCTAGACTTGTATTTATCACTAGAAGCATCCTCATGTGATTTTTTAGTCAGTTTTTCACCCTAGCTATGTGCAAAAGAACCTCCCTTTCATCAAAGGGACTGAAGGGTAGAGTTCAATGGAAAAGAGATAGCTGCAAATCAAATATTAGTAACACAATAAACAATAAAAACAAGGAACTACACTAAATACATAAAATATGACAAGTATACCTTTTGTTTTCTTTGAAAATGGGCCACCGTGCACTGACTTGGAATGGGACCGCCACTCCACAGGCTTGTTAGTATGGAGGGTGCCTCAACATACAGGATGGGACATGGTGGGGAAATGGAATGGCTGGAAAAATGATGTGAGTATTTTGGGAATGATGCATTAGAGGAAATTTCAACTCAAAATGGTCCTTTCAACCCTAATTCAAATTCCATGTCATCATGTGTTAGACAATTAAATTGCTTTAAATTTGAAATTCTATATAGGTATTAAACAAATTTTTGGTATAAATTTGGGAATAGGTATCATAAAAAATAATAAAAAAATTGCTTGTATTTTCGACATATCTCCGTGTTGTTTTATTCAAATTTCGAGTAGGAGAAAAACCTGGATGCAGAATTAAATTCCACATCCAACGAGTACCCACTCTGCATACTTTTGAAGGACCCAATCCAATGAGCTCCCCCGATCGACATTTGAGTAAGAACACAGGGAGATATGTCGAAAATATGAACACAAAAAGTAGTTTTTTTTCTTTTCTTCCTCCAAAATTAATAGATATTATTTTGTTATTTTAACTATGATTTTATTATTTTCCTTAGAAGGCCCATTTTGAGTTGAAATTTCCTCTAATGGCTTCTAAATGTACTCATGAAAATATAATAATGGCAGAAGGAATAAGTGAATCTTGTGATGGAGACCTCCACACTATTTTATAGTTTTTTCTATCCTTTTCTCTAATTTAGGGTTTTGGAACCCCAATTAGGGTTTTAAACTCTATTTATGGTTTTAAGCCCCTTTTGAGGGTTTTTAAGCCCTTTTTTTGTTTTTATCCCTTTTGTGATCTTTTTATTCCTTTTTTTGCCTTTTTTGAAAGAGAGTCAAGGTAAACCATAGTTGTGGAGGTCATAGGAAAGAAAAAAATGGTAGAGAAATGATGTATGTGTGTGGGTTAGACCATATAGAGCTAGGTAAGAAAATGTTTGTGTTAACATATTGACCCCTGATGTGTGAGGGAAGGAGCTCATCGTATGGCTGACATACATCAAAGGATCATCAGGATAGTGGAGAGACCTATGAACAAGCAACGCTTCCTCGTTAGAGACACGGTGGATTTAGGTGTTTGTATTAATATGGGTTCCCAATAATGGGTGAGATACAAATAATGTGTGACATGTACATAGACGAGGCGAGTATACCCATGATCATAAGAATGTCAAAAGAATAAATAATGGGATCAAGGATGAAAAGTACTGGAGTTGAGCAATACATATACAACTGATGTTACATAATGGTGGCCTCGATGAGAGGTTAAATACAATATTAATATGAAGAACTGATACATAGGAGCAATGGAATTCTCTTGGAATGCAATATCTTAATGACTGATCTTGTACTGAACCTGGAAGTGTACATAAATGGAGAGATCCCATGACAGAGAGACAGAATCTCTTTGGTACCATATGCTGCATCAATACTAGAGCTACCTGGAAGCACTGCTCTGGGGCTTCTAAACATCGTTTCCAATGCAATCTATAAATTGCAAGGAGCGTGAACCTATCTGGGTCCCATAGTAGACTCACTAATGTGATAGAGTCAGGTGACAGCTGAGGTCTTCGACCAAATATTTAATGGACCAATACCCTCCATGAATATCTGTTAGAATAATCAACCCATAGTATTTACCCACTTAGACATTAATTCATTTATTTTTGTCTTATTTTCCTAGTCCATGAGTCCCACCATGTGCAAGTTGCTAATTGCCTATCCATAGAGGTAAAACTTGCCATCTTTGACTCATGTAGCACTTGGGAAAGCCTTAGGAATCAAATCTACTTTATTCCTGGCCTTCTAGGCGCCTATCTACTTTTTCTGCTTTACTGCCTGCTTTTTCAGTGTTTTAAGGCACATAGGAAAGCAAGTCTAGGTGAGGTGAATCAGCTTTGTTGCCTCTTCCTCCTCTACTCTTTCCTCCATGAAAAAGCATGTATGAGCTGCCATTCCACCACTCATTAGCTTTCCCATGTGCCCTTTCCAATTCGTGAGACTCATGACAGATTTGGGATCAGCTTTTTACACCTATGGGGGATTTGCCTATTTTGGGTAAGCCTGCTTTATGCTAGCTTTGGATGCCTCCTTATGCATTCGACCTATTGATGTATTCTATATATTCAGCAACCTATTTTATTATAGGTTTGGCTATTGTACACCGAGTTAATATAATTTTGTGTTACAGCTCCATATTCAGTCTCCATTGTTGACAATTTTGCATGATCAATTGTAATTTGTTGTGAGTGAAATTAATCTATTGCTGGTCAGAATTTATACATGGTATCAGAGCCATTGTAGGTTGTTACTCTCCTTCAAAAATTGTTTTGCGGGTTTGACATCAAGACTGGGAGCCTTCTACTGACAGCCGGGACAGATTTTCTAAAGCTATGGATTCACAGAAAACTATCTTGACTCCCTTCAACTATTTTGAATGGAAAGCAGAGATGGAGATCTTGTTGAGAGCGAAAGGCCTCTACAGGGTGACTATGGCTACAGAAGCAGATCCCAATGTAGCTGCAGAGAAGATCAAATGGAACAATCGGAGAGATGAGGCCTATGGCCTCCTATGTCTCAGTATTTCCCGAGACCTCCTTTTCCATCTCGATGGATTAACTTCACCGGATCAAGTATGGGAGAAGCTGCCTGAGCTTTTTGGAAAGACAGATGAGATGAGGGGACATCAGATTGAAAATGAGCTGATTTCTCTGAGTCCCAACAGCTTTGAATCCCTGCAGCTATATTTCTCCAAGTTCAAAGCACTAGTTTTGCAGCTAAAGCAGTGTGGTATTGAAAAGAAAGATGATCAGCTCGTATTGGCCATCCTCTCGAAGCTAGGACCTGACTACTCAATCTTTGTTTCGACCTTCTATGCCACAAAACTCACAGCTTGAACCTGGAAGATGCCTAGCCTCGCAGATTTCATGGAATCTCTCACATAGGAACAAGACAAGCTGGTGATGATGGGCACCATCAAACCATCCAAAGATCAAGCTTTGATTGCTGGAGATTTGAAGGTGGATAAAAGCAAAAAGAAAGCTAAAAAGCCACCTGAACAAAGGAGAGACAAGAAGCAGTCTCCAGAGGATAAACAAGGTCCCAAGAAAAATACCCAGAAGAAGAAAAACAAAGGTGATATGAACAAGTGCTCATACTATTCGAAGGGAAATCACACTAAAAGCTCTTGTATGAAAAAGGAGATAGACATCCTAACTCAACTGTTGGAGAAGAATGGCATCTCCCTTCCAAAAGGCTCAAAGAAGAGAGAAGGAGGATCAAGTTCAGATGACAGAGAGAGAGTTCATGCTCTAGTTGCTGGCACATCAAGATCACCCAGTTTTATCATAGATTCTGGAGCTTCAAGACACATGGTTTCGACTAAGGAGGCCTTCTCCTCACTGGACAAGTCGAAAGGACCATCTATTGTACTGGGAGATGACTCTCTCACTGAAAGTAAAGGCAAAGGAAGGATAGAACTTGATCATGGTAACTTCAAAAATGTGATGTATGTCCCTGGTATCGCCTCCAACCTTCTATCAGTGTACCAGATGACCCACACTGGGTCTCCTAAGAAAGTCATATTCTCACCAGATGAATTTGAGATCACAGAAATATCAAGTGGAAGAATCATTGCAAAAGGAGTAGCGAATCATGCTCAAAAGGTATACATGTTTTCACACTTCCTACCTTACTCAAACCCCTCTACTCTTCTTATCCATGCTAATGAAGCTAGCAAGCTATGGCATGAAATATTTGGCCATTTAAATTCTTAGTGAGAAAGATATGGTCATAGGGTTTCCCAAGATAAAATTTTCCAAAGGAGTCTCCCAAGGCTGTATCCTAGGAAAACACCCAGAGCACAAATTTGAGAAAGCCAACCATGAGAGAACCTCTGCACCCCTCGAGCTGATTCACAGTGATGTTGCTGGCCCATTCCCTCATATGTCCATGATTCAGGCCAAATATGCATTGACCTTTATTGATGATTTTTCCAGGTATTGTTGGGTTCACTTCATGAAACACAAGTCAGAAGTTTTTGGCCTATTCAAAGTCTTCAAGGCTTTGGTTGAAAACCAGTGTGGAAGGAAACTCAAGGTCCTCAAATCTGACAATGGTGGTGAGTATGTCAAGTATGAGTTTATTAACTATTTTGCAAATGCAGGTATTCAGATGCATCATTCTATCCCCTACACACCACAGCAAAATGGTGTTGCAGAGAGGAAGAATAGATCACTGAAGGAGATGGAAACATGCATGATGGAGGCCAAAACTTTGCCACCAAAGTACTGGGCCGAAGCTATCAACTGTACAGCCTATATTCAGAATAGGGTGCCTCACAAACAGTTGGATGGCATGACTCCCTTCGAAGCATGGAGTGGGCACAAGCCAGATGTGACCCATTTCAGGATTTTTGGCTCAAAGGCATGGGCTAGAATCCCGACAGAGAAGAGGAAGGCTTTGCAGCCCCAAAGCCAAGAGTGTCTTTTTGTGGGATACTCTGAAGATTCAAAAGGGTACAAGTTGATAAACTTGAGCACAAACAAATCCTTCATTGAAAGGTGTGTTCAGTTTGAAGAAGAACCCCTTGCAGAAGTGGAAATTGGTGAAGCCTCTTCACCACCTGAACCTCAAGAAGTAAGTAAAGAGTTTGTTGAACATGATGATTCTGATTTGTCTAATGGAGATGATTTTATTGCAGACCCAAGCATCCCCACAAGGCCTAAATGGGCAGCCAAGAAACTACATGCAGCAGGTGAGCTAGCTGGGGATCCCAATGACCCAAGGAGGACTAGATCTCAATTTGAGAGTGGTCTGTGCATGAAGGATCCTGAGTTTGCTGAAAAATGCTATTTGATGGTGGATTCTGATCCTCAAACATATGAAGAAGAAGCAGAAGATCCAATATGGCAATCTTCCATGAATGAGGAGTTCAACTCGCTACAGAAGAGCAACACATGGGAGCTAGTGGATCTTCCTCCAGGGAGAAAACTAGTACAGTGTAAGTGGGTCTATAAGACCAAATTTTCTGCTGATGGTTCACCACTGAAGTACAAGGATAGATTGGTAGCTAAAGGATACTCATAGGTTCATGGCATCGATTACAATGAGACTTTTTCCCCAGTGGCAAAGATGGATTCAATCAGGCTAGCTCTAGCCATTGCAGCATCAAGGCAATGGGAGGTACATCATTTGGATGTAAAATGTGCCTTTCTGAATGGTGCTCTCACTGAGGAGATATATATGCAGCAGCTCCAAGGTTTTTCTACTGACCATTCTCTTGTGTGCAGGTTGAGAAAGTCATTGTATGGGCTAAAGCAAGCCCCCAGGGCTTGGTATGCCAAGATAGATAGCTTCTTGCTATCTCTGAATTTTGTTTGGTGTAAATCAGATTTGAATGTCTATCTAAAGGTAATTAATGGTTCATTAATGATCATTTTGTTATATGTTGATGACCTCCTCATTACAGGAAGCTCACAGGCTGAGATTGCTTCCCTAAAAGGAGCTATGAACCAAGCCTTCTCCATGACAGATTTGGGCCTCTTAAGTCAATTTCTGGGGCTTGAGATTGCTCAAACCAAATATGGAATCAAGGTGCACCAGTCCAAATATGCCTTGGATTTTCTGATCAAATTCATAATGCAAGATTGCAAAGCAAGCAAAACTCCTTTCCTTTCAGGAGTGAAGCTGGAGGAAGATGATTCTCCACCGATGGTAAACAACACTTTGTATAGACAGTTGATTGGATGTTTATTGTATTTGACACATACTCAACCTGATATTTGTTATGCAATCAGTGTTGCTTCTAGATTCATGGATCAGCCCCATGAGATCCATTGGAAAGCAACCAAGAGGATCCTTAGCTTTGTTCAGGGAACAAGAACACATGGGATTTTCTATAAAGCCAATTCTGACCTTGAGTTAATTGGTTTTACTAACAATGATTGGGCATGTGATAGCAAATATAGGAATTCCACTTCAGGTTATGTGTTCATGCTTGCAGAAGGGCCAATCAGCTGGTCAAGCAAGAAACAGAGTGCCATTGCACTCTCATCTACAGAAGCTGAGTACAGAGGAGTTGTTAATGCAGCAACTCAGTGTTTATGGTTGTAGGGTTTACTTGGAGAGTGTGGTTTCGAACCTGAGTACTCAACTACCATCTACTGTGATAACAGAGTACCATTCGAATCTGCAAAGATCCAGTTCAGAAGCAGAGAACCAGACACATTGAGATTCACATGCACTACATCAGAGAGCTTGTGCATGATGGCACCATTCACCTACTCTTCTGTTCATCTTCAGAACAAGTAGCTGATGTCTTCACCAAAGCATTTTGTGAGAAGACCTTCAGAAATCTCAAATCACTACTGGGGATTTCTAATCATGCTGTCAAAGCATGAGTTGAGACAAGATTCTACAATTTTGTTTTACAGTCCATGTTTAAGGGAGGATTTTCCCAAGTTGGTTTTGCCTCTTTCTTGTTTCATATGGACTTGCAGTATGTAAAAGGGTGACTAAGCCTTGTTGCTAGGCCCTATATTTTTGATTTATTACTCATAAATTCAGGCTTAAGGGGGGGGTGTTAGAATAATCAACCCATAGTATTTACCCACTTAGACATTAATTCATTTATTTTTGTCTTATTTGCCTAGTCCATGAGTCCCACCATGTGCAAGTTGCTAATTGCCTATGCATAGAGGTCAAACTTGCCATCTTTGACTCATGTAGCACTTGGGAAAGCCTTAGGAATCAAATCTTGTTTATTCCTGGCCTCCTAGGCACCTATCTGCTTTTTCTGCTTTACTGCCTGCTTTTTCAGTGTTTTAAGGCACATAGGAAAGCAAGACTAGGTGAGGTGAATCAGCTTTGTTGCCTCTTCCTCCTCCACTCTTTCCTCCATGCAAAAACATTTATGAGCTTCCATTCCACCACTCATTATCTTTCCCATGCACCCTTGCCAATTCGTGAGCCTCATGACAAATTTGGGATCAACTTTTTACACCTATGGGGGATTTGCCTATTTTGGGTAAGCCTGTTTTATGCTAGCTTTCGATGCCTCCTTATGCATTCAACCTATTGATGTATTCTATATATTCAGAAACCTATGTTATTACAGTGTTGGCTATTGTACACTGAGTTAATATAATTTTGTGTTACAGCTCCATATTCAGTCTCCATTGTTGACAATTTTGCATGATCAATTGTAATTTGTTGTGAGTGAAATTAATCTATTGCTGGTCAGAATCTACAGTATCAATGGTGCAATGATGTTGTTGTAGTCAAGAACGTGAGACACAACCATCCCGAGATGCACTAATGACTCCGCTCAAGTGGTCCAAGGAACTCATCATTGAGGTGGATGAAACCAAGATACAAGGACCATTGGGTCTATCCTTTGGAATAGATGTGTTGTCATTGACAAAGTGATACCTGCAACTCATCAAGGCAATAAGGTTTCCTTGAGGAGAAGAATGAGGGGTATAACCAAGGTTGTGGGACAATATTGGGAATGGCACACTGAATGGGGGAACATGGGAAAGGGGATTATGAGGGAATCAAGCATTTTTTGTTCATAGTATGGTGGCAGGGCTGATATGAAAAGAAACTAAAATTACTCAGGGAATATGGATCATAGCTGTGATACTAGGAATGCAACCGCAGATGGGAAATACTGAGGGAGGTAATTGGACTAGTTATATCTAGGGGATCTAAGGAAGACTCATCGTAGAACACTCTTAAGAAAGGTGACCCAATAGGGGAATGCTTCCAAACTATAATATATGGGGTGGCACCTAAATACACCATTATGAAACGATCTCATGGATTTTTAGCGAGCTCGAGAAAGTAAATGCTCGATGGTGTTTTAATTTTTAGAGAGTCTGAAAAAAGGAAGAAGACACTTGTGGGGTCTCTTTTTAGTTAATATTCTCTCGTGTCTAAAAAAGGATAAAAGTGTACATAGGAGAGCTCTCCCATCCTTTTTGGGGATATGAGACTTCTTTACCATTGGTAGTCCAATCAAGATGGAAAAGGTTAAACCTACATTGAATGGATGATCATTCAAATACTTTTACGAGCATGAATGAAACCAAGTTTGCTCGACGATATTTTCTTGATGAGAAGGATGGAAAATAACTTAAAGACAACCTGTGATGAGTTTTTTCATAAATTTCGGTCCCCATGCCTGAGAAAGCATAAAAGGATGAAAAGGGAAACATTCCTGGCCTGAGTGTGCCAAGGTGGTCCTTTTCTTATTATATTCTATATATCCTAAAAAAGGAGATAAACAAGGCTACATAAATTACCTTTTAAATACTTTAACGAGCGTGAAAGGAAGCAAGCATGCTTGGCGATCTTTTCATTCTTTTAAGATTCAGATAAGAGCTTAGCAAAAAATCCGTAATGTTCAATCAAGCAAGGGGGAAGTGTTTGATATATGGAAAGGGTTATGTTGTGAACATGGCTGATGGGCATAAAATACAGAACACTAATCATAACCAACGCTTGGCCATTGATCAAAATTGT
>LPNX010397101.1:424-25237 GCA_001517045.1 Pseudotsuga menziesii | reverse complement strand
AAAAGATCTTTCATTATAACAATTTATAATGATAACTTCACATATTGTTACATTTGATGTCTCCTTTCCTACATTGATTTCTCATTTCCTACATATTCTTTTAATTTCCCATGTTACTGCTATTGTTATCCATGTTATTGTCATTTTTCATGCTCTTTCCTCCGGGTGATTCCATGAAGATGGGTAACACTTTTTGGCCAAATTTGGCGATGAAAACCTGATTTACTCATGTGCTAGATAGAATCCCTCAAAACGCATATATGCCATGTGAATTTTGACTTGCAGTAAAAAAACAAATTGTAGAATATTATGTTGGCTTCATAGTGATATTTTTTTAAAAATATTCCGATGTCATTTAATGTGTGAATTTTTGCATTTAATGAACTGTGTGACCTTAAAAATTTGAAGAAGCTAATAAGTGGCTCGTGTCCACGTAGAGTAATTCAATCTTGCATTAATAATTTAAAAAATATATATATATGAGCATGATCTTCATAAAATGCAGTGTGATGTGCATATTTTTTTGTTAATTTTTTTCGCATTATACAATTATTTATTATTTTTCGAAAGTGACCACATTCGATTTCAGCATCGTTTTAAACACATATGTGTCCATGTAAAGAAATTTTTTCTATTTTTTCAAAAATTGAAAAACCAAAGATACCCTTTTGAAGAGGACATGTCGATATGTGATGTGTGCATTTTTTAGAATTTTTTGGCTGTGTATTTTTAACTCTGCGGATTTTTCTTTGAGCTCCTTCGAAGTTGCAGTGTGGTTTTCT
This sequence comes from Pseudotsuga menziesii, assembly GCA_001517045.1. Lineage (NCBI taxonomy): Eukaryota > Viridiplantae > Streptophyta > Pinopsida > Pinales > Pinaceae > Pseudotsuga > Pseudotsuga menziesii. Next base: position 24,455 of record LPNX010397101.1, on the reverse strand, counting down.
AAGTATAAGTTTTAGAAGTAATTAAAAAATAAATTTCATATGAATGCCAAAATGCGTGTATGATACCTCAATGGATAGAAGATTCGTTGGTGAATTTATCGATATCAACTCCACTCAGTTATGTGCTAGGAATGGCAGGGTGTACACCTCTGCAAGGCACAGAAAATTTTTCATTTGTTTGAATGTGGGCTAAGTCTATTTTCTTAAGCCCTTGACCGAGGTATGAACCTAGACCAAGGTATTTAAATACCTCGGTCGAGGTCTTAACGAAACCTCGACCGAGGGTTTGTAAAGCCCTCGACCGAGGGTTTAACAAACCCTCGGTCGAGGTTTCATTAAGAGCTCGACCGAGGTATGAGCTCGGTCGAGGTCCTAGTCATGTAAACTCCTTTGGAGCAAAATCCCGAGAGTGAATTCAAACATTAATGACGCTCCAACTACACACCCAACCAGCCCTCGACCGAGGTATTTCTTAACCCTCGGTCGAGGTTTTAATACCTCGGCCGAGGGTTAAGAAATACCTCGGTCGAGGGTTGAACAAAACCTCGGTCGAGGGCTTGATAAAATCACGGTCGAGATATTAAGACCTCGGTCTAGGGTTTAACAAGCCCTCGACCGAGGTGCATTTTTCTGTTTTTGTCGAAATGCGCTTGCCAAAAGGTGTTACCCAGGTCCGCGGATCCACCCCTCCACTATCCATGTTTTCAGTTATCATACTAATGTTAATAATGTTGAAACTATTTGATTCTACAAACTCTCAAATTAAAACTACATAATGCTCATAATTTCACATAATATTGAAACCAGGTTTCTACGTCATTATTGCATAAACATTGTTATATATTAATATTAACATAATAATTTACAAATGTAGCAATATAATGTAATAATATTCATCCATCCATAACTTAACATAATGTAACCATCAACCAAATTAATCTCAACTTCAAGCATAACATAACCTTATAACCAAATACTTAGATATTTAAATATTTTAACACAAAATAGATGATTTCCCTATACAATAATAAAATATAAATAATAAATCTATTTTATTTATATAATAATAAAATGGACATAAAGATTACAATAATAATAATTTATTATATTATTTATAAAATAATAATGAAATGGTCAACCATGGTTAAATTATAATTTTTTATATAATTTTATTTCATTATTATTATATAAATAACATAAATAATTGTTATTATTGTAATATTTGTATTTAATTTTATTAAAAAATAGCTTTATTGCTTCAAAGTTGGATGTCATCTAGCATAACCATATGAATAATAATATAGTTAAAATATGTCTATCGACTACATTATTATTATTTCCCCACCTCCAACCTTCAAACACAAACTGACCATAAGTATCTATGTACTAGTACAATGAACTGTATATATGTTAGTAACCAACATAAATTAGTATAAACTTAATACCTAATACAATAAAGAGGGTAGTTTGCCACCTTATTCACTAAGTGATATCATCATTGGACTACATCATTTATTGATTTAGATACACCTATTATGTATAAGAAAGTCAATAGGCTAAACTGAAGTTTCTTTAGAAATCGTGTGCCTCCATCAGGGTAAATTTTAGTTGCGAATTTTCGCCAATTAGCTATTTTTGGGGTTTTTTTCAAAAAATAAATTTGCTATTTAGTGTCTAATATCGCCTATATTACACAAAATATGTTTTTTTTATCATAATATTTGCCAAAATTTACACATTTTAGTGTTAATTTTATGTTTCATATTTGATATTCACCTACCTATCTATATACATTTTTTCAATCCAAAACAATCACCTAGAATACTATACTTAAGTATAATATTAGAATCCTTAAAAAATATTCTGGTCTCCATAGAACCGCGAGATCAAAATTAGAGTGGTCTTTGGGAATGCAATGAGGGACGGTTGAGGTGAATATGAAACAAAGGAAATATCAACACAATGATCTACAATAATGATGTTGAGATACAAAAAGTCGAAAACGAAGTAGAAAGATAGTGATGTACATTAATGGTTAGTTTAAGATATGGGATGTAACCATGTCTTTTCGTTGTGAAAGTTTTTGTTGTTCCATCTCAAAATACTACTTGATGTGAAAAAAAAATTGTAGTACTATGAGCCATTCAATGGGACATTATGTGTGATGGGAAAGGAACTCCATAAAAATTTCTAAATACATGAATAAAACAAAAAAGAACAAAATAAGCAAATCCTTTATTTCTATTCTAAATACGAAACAATGAGTAAAACACAAAAGAACAAAATAAACAAATCCTTTATTTTTATTCTAAATAGGAAACAATGTTCACTTGCCTCTTTGAAAAAAGTAACCTCCAATTTAGAGAAACTTCAATATAATATATTATACAACTTCTACCACTATACGTGCTTATCTATCCAAACCAAAACCACCTAGTGGTGGTTGCCTCCTAACATTATCAATACAATTATTAACTACCTATTGAATCTTATCTAATAAAGATTATCATTATATATTAAGTGAAAAAATAGTTCCTTAACAATGAAATATAATGTTGAGGATCAACATTAGATATGTAAAAAATGGTCTAGAATCCTGGACGGTGGATCAAGATGCTTATGTTTCATTAGATCAATACTTTCTTAACAATGCACTGCACAAACAACAGTCTCATTTTCCCACCAATACATCAACACCAATACAATACAGTAAGACTAATTGTAAAAGAATCAATAGTAAATGTTAAAGAAATATGTGTAGAAAAAAATATAACAATACCAACTATAAAAGAAGAAATAGTATTTGATTGTAAATACTAGTTGTGTGTACATAGTTTAAGAATCCATATACATCAAGAACTTTTCATTGATATTCCATACACATAAGACAATAACAAAATAGTTGCAATAGACACAATAATAAGAATTCACAACTAAGCTAGATATACAATGATTATAAAAGCATCAAAATTTGATCATTGCATTCCAGCCTCACCCATGGTAACATTCCAATGCGACATAATTAAACCATAATAATTATACTATATTAATTAAGCATTTATTAACCAAACCATGATTACACCATAACATTACACTGAACCTTATACAATATTTAACATCAACCTAAAACATAACACAATGTTATGAAATTAATGTTAATGTTAAAATTAGTTTTAACACTAATATTTCATTAACATTAATGTCAACTTTGTAATTTGATGGGACATATAACAATAAATGCAATCTCAAAGAATAATTAAGCATTTATTAATGAAACAACCATTACACCATACTATTACATTACCTTATACAATAATTAGCATCAACCTCAAACATAACATGACCTTATCAAACAAGACCCTTGGCATCATTCCAATGTGACATAATTCTACCATAATTAAGTGTTCATTAATGAGACTATAATTACACCATAGCATAGTAGAACTTTATATAAGAATGAACATCAATATTAAACATAATATAACCTTATCAATTTAATCTTAATGCTAAGATTAATATTTCAGAAACATCAATGTGAACGTCACAAACTGACACAACACATAACGATCATTGCATTCCAGCATGACCCTTGGGGATGGTTTCAGTATTAAATAAATAAACCATAATTAACAATTAATTAAAAAAACCATAATTATACCATAACATTACATAACCTTATACGATAATTAACATTGACCTCAAATATAACATGATCTTATGAAATTAACATTAATGTTTACATTAAAATTAACATTAATTTATTGTAAACATCTACGTGGATGCCGAAATCTGTTGTAACATATAATGAATATCTTTGCAATCTAAAATGAAAATAGTCAACGAATAGTCAACTATTTCAACCAAATTCAACCTTACTCAACATGGTCATCCAAACTCAATTATAGTCATCTAACGTGAACTGAACGCAACCAAGTAAAACATGGCCAACCATAGTCATCCATGGTAAATCATAATCATCCACACTCAACCATTATTGGCAACAAAAGTCAATTATAGCCAACCAAAGTCAACCATAGTCAAACATGGTCAACCATAGTCAATTATTCAACCAATGTGAGTCATACTTAAAGAAAGTAAACAATAGTCAATCATCTTCAAATAAGGTCAATCACCATATTCCACCATTGTCAACCATGGTCAACCAATAGGAAAGTATGACCAAACTGAATCAACCATAGTCAACTATGGTCATCCAGATTGAACCATGGTTAAATTATAATTTTCTTATATAATTTTATTTCATTTTTATTATATAAATAATTATTATTGTAATTTTTGTATTTATATTTAAATTTTATTGAAAAAAATATTTATTGCTTCAAAGTTAGACGTCATCTATCATAACCATATCAATAATAATATGGTTGAAATATGTCGATCTACTACATTATTATTATTTCCTTACCTCCAACCTCCATACGCAAACTAAGCGTAAGTATATCTATATTAGTACAATGAATTATATATATGTTAGAACCAACACAAATTAGTATAACATTAATACCTAGTAGAATAAAGAGGGTAGTTTGTCACCTTGTTATCTAAGTGATATCATCATTGGATTAGATCATTCATTGAATTAGATACGCCTATTGTGTATAACAAAGTCAATAGGCTAAAGTGAAGTTTCTTTACAAATCATGTGTCTCCATAGATCTACGAGATCAAAATCAGAGTGATCTTTGGGAATGTAATGAGGGAGGGTTGAGGTGAAGAAGATGAAATGAAGGCAATATTAACACAAAGATCTACAATGACGACATTGAGATACAAAAAATCCAAAATAGAGCAACAAGATAGTGATGTACGTTAATGGTTAGTTTAAGATAAGGGTTGTAACCATGTTTTTTCTTTGTGGAAGTTTTTGTTACATTCCATATCAAAACACTACTTGATGTGAACAATTTTTTTGTAGTACCAATAACCATTCAATGAGATTTGATGGGAAAAAGAGCTCTATAAGAAGTTCTAAATACATGAATAAAACACAAAAGAACAAAATAAGTAAATCATTTATTTCTATTCTAAATATGAAACAATGTTCACTTGCCTCTTTGAAAAAAGTAACCTCCAATTTAGAGAAACTCCAATCAAATATACTTTTATCATTTTCTAATTATACAACTTCTACCACTATAACACTAAATAATAATTATATATCTTAAACAAAACCACCTAGTGGACCTTTTTCAAGATGCCTCGTAACATTATCAATACAATTCTTAACTACCTACTGAATCTTATTTAATAAAAATTATCATTATATATTAATGGAAAACATACTTCCTTAAATTATCATTTTATATTAAGTGAAAACAATAAAACAAGACGAACTGTAAAAGAATCAATAATATTTTATTGTAAATTATTAATTGTCTCTCTACATAGTTTCAGAATCCATTCAGAATCCATATACAGCACGTACTTTTCATTGACAATAAAAGAATAGCTGAAAAAAAAAACACTCTAATAAGAATTCACAAATAAGATAGATATACAATGATTATATATTTCAAAGTGCAATTCAGGTATGAGGTAGAAGTGTAATTCCGTATTAGCTATTAGTCAACTATGGTCATCCAGATTGAACCATGGTTAAATTATAATGTTCTTATATAATTTTATTTCATTTTTATTATATAAATAATTATTATTGTAATTTTTGTATTAGCTATCAACAATTGCACTAGTAATCACCTGCTCAAAAGATGCAATATAACATACCAAACATCTCCAACACCGTGTTAATTAGAACAATGCACATCAGTATGCACCCGAAGTTAGTGTAAACATATATATATATATCGAACATTCACAACATTATTCATATACTAATGCTAATAGATAATTTCAAAATACGGTGTATCAATGCCCACATAAAACAAAACACCCAAGAGTTCTCAACTCAATGGCGAAGCCAGGCTGATATTAAGCGCAACCTCTAACAGTCAGGTGGTATAAAAGGAAAGGAGATGATTATATATAGGGAAAAAGGTTGCCACTATAAGGGCAGCCTTCAGTCCAAATGAAAAGCAGGTAAGGAAACCATGTTCACACCAGGTCGAAGGGTGGGCGAAAGAAAGGAGTGTGTAAGAGGCCCAAGCACAGGTACGGGAGGATTGCAGCGGCTAGTTTAGGGCTGCAACAAGACAGGAAAGGTAGACTCGAGGGTTTAGGAAACCTAAAACCCAACCTAACCCTAACTAACCTAATAACTAACCCTAGACTAGGTTTATGTAAGAAGGAGAAGGGTGAAAACCTAGGGAAAATCCTAGCATAAGCCTTACCTAACCTATGGTTTCTGAGGAAAAGCTCTAACCTAGCGAGGAAGGGTCCTAGGTTAAGAAACTAGCCTGGAAAAATTAAGGCTAAAACCTAGGTCACCCTCACAAAGAGACATGCAGTTGTTTGATAAGGTGACAAGAGGAAGGTAAAGGCCTATCCTAGGGCAAAGTGCAACTCTAAGGTCACCTCTAAGACTCAGATGTGTACATCCACCAACATCCAACAAAAAGGTAAGAAGCCTGACCTCCTTGTGCTTGTGTTCATCCAACAAATCAAAGCATCATCAAAAGTAGAGATTCACCAAAGAATCACCAGAAAAACAACTTGCATTAACCAGAAAACTTCTTCAAGAGTAGTGCATCTATCCAGAGAAACCCTAAGAAGGGTAAAAAAAGTGCATATTGATTTATCCCATCATTTTTGATTTAAAATGGAAGTGAGGAGATGTATCTTAGAGTCACTTTTACACATAAAATAAGGCTGGCGTGTATTAAAACAAGTAGCTTTGTAATTATTAAATGTCAACTTAAAATAAAAGAAAATAATAATAAAATATAGACTAAGGTAGGCTACCTGGGGGTATTTGCATCCCCAAGTTCCAAAACATGCTCAAATAAGCAAATCACTCCAAACAAAAGGCCAGAGCAGGATGAAGGGAGGGCATTATGCCCCATCTAACCCTCAGAATACTATAAAATCCCTCAACGGCCTCCTCAAAGCATGGAAATGACCTAACATGGAGGATGCCTTCCTACGAGAAAAGAAGGACAAAGAGAGAAAGGACCTACTGAATAAAGGGTAAATAGGGTGTATGAAGTGGCCGCAACTAAATACTAGTGTCTCGTAGCTGAAGCATAGGCCACCAGAGTGCACAAGAAGGAAATGGAGCCATGAGACCTAGTAGTCAACCTTTAGGGGCCCTGGACACCCACCCTGAGGTTAAAAACCTCTATAAAAGGGCAGTCATCAATTCCATTAAACCATAGTACCCTTAAAGGAGGACCAAAGGGTCCATCCATGACCATCCTTGCCCAATAAAACCCCACCCCGGTTGAAAAAATTGTCGTTCTCTCCCTGGGGTACACCTGAAAGTGCCTCAAGTACAAACGAAGCGTAACAGAGCCTAAATGTGGATCAAATTTAAAAGATCATTGGATTAATGAGAGAATCGGTTTCTTTAAATTTCTTATAAAAGGAACTAAAGTCATATGTGAAGGGTGAACTTTGCACATCAGAGAAATGAATGTATTCTGTTTATGTTTCTTATTCTCTAGTATCATTGTGTCTGTACTTCAGAGAATTAGAGGTGGAGAGCGCTGCCTCTAGCTTATGGGTTAGAATCTTTATCAAGTGATGGTGCTGGACTTTGTAAAATCGTCTTTGTGCTATGTATGAATGCCTTTAGCAATAATAAAATGAGATTTTTTTCTCTTTATTCATTAATACTTCACTAGAGTTTGAATAGACTATGAATTGTATTTTCGTTAGTTTATTAAGATTCTTTTAAGATTAGAATTCTTTATAAACGTGCTTCAAAAGGATTTTAATTATCATTTTGATCTGACCTATTTTCTGCAATATCAATTCAGAATTGCAGAATTAAAAAGTCTTTTGCTAATCATTATGACTATAATCTATTGTTTCACCATGGATTTTTAAAATTGTTTAAAGTTGTAATTATTAAATTATGGAATGTCTTACATTATTTTAATTGTTACATATTCAAGCTGGATTGACTAGTACAATCGTTTGGCTCCCACGAGATAGGACATAGATAGGTTCATGTCTAATTCACATTTGCATTCTCTAGTTGTTAGATCTATGATTATGTAGTTGTATCTAGTGCACCTATAGGTTGCATATTTTCATGAGAATTCTAGAGATAACTTTTTTATAAAATATTATGTATGTCTACTAGGATTTGAGCAATCAAGTTTCAAGTTTCTTTTCTATTCGTATCTTTTGTTTATAATTTTTAGTTTACTTTTTCTATAAAAATTTCAAGTCATTCTTGGGACTTTCTAAGAAACATTTTTGTAGATCTTTGTATATTTTGTTTATATAGTTATTTTTTATATATTTAGTTAGGTTAGGTTATAATTTCAGTTACTATAGATTAGGTTAGATTTTAGTCAACTAATAAGGTCTTTAAACCTATTGGGTAGAGCCATCCCGAATGGCTTGGTGATACTAAATATTCTTGGACCGATTTATTCCTTCTTGTTGACGAGCGAGTCAAAAACGCCCATCAAAAGAGTCATGGTATTAACAATTTCTTAACTATGGGAGGTTTCAATTGTTCATATTCTTCGTTATCTTACATTGGTGAGCGAGGAAACCATGATTTTCATGTGCTCAGTTATAATTGTCAAGTATGCAACACAAGTGATGGAGACAATTTTGTGCACTTAGACTTTGTTCCAAGGAGATTATATGGAGTTACAGTTGCTGGAGGATCATTTTTCTTGGTGATTGCATGCACCATGGTATTAAACTACCTTTATTTCAATTGTAGCTCTATAAACTTATGTCATCTTGGATGGATTTTTCATGACTATGGACATTGAGCTTTGTGACCCCAATGGCTATGCCATATTTATGGCAGGAGGAAACATCATATAGTGATGATGAACACTTGCGGAGAATGGTTGCAACACAACAAAATAAAGTTGTGGAACTTTCAGCGTGTGATGGATCTTTCATGTGTGTAGACATTGGGTTTAGATATCCTGATGGTTACACTATTTTACTAACAAGATGGATTAATGGATGGTATTTGTTGATAATGGATGTTTAACTTTGTGTGTGACTATCATGCTTGATCACCCTAATGGTTTCACCATCTTTAAACATTATGGATGACCAGAACATTGAGAAATGGAGTTGTGGATGAGTGGTGTGAATGTAGGGATAGTGATCATCTTCAAATTAAGTTAGCAATTAAGATATTAGATAGCATTTCGACAGCGGTTGAGTGCATTTTAAGGATTCCATAGGAGAGTATTTTAGGATTCCAAAGGCAAGAATTCAAGTTACAAATGTCATAAGCGAACATCCTAGAGGATAGTGCAATAGATGCTATACATGGTGAGTTGGAGCATGAGGGCTCGGCGCTATGAGATATCATCCTAGAAGAAGATGATGAGCTATGTTGGAGTATATCATGCAATGATCAAGATTATGAGTTAGAGAGAGATCGATGATAAACATATTGATGCAATGAGTTCATAACAGAAGTTTAAGCCCTGAATTCAAAGCCAAAGAGGAGAAGAATATTTCGAGAAGAACGGATGTAGTGTTCATAGCTCAAAAACTAGTTGGTCAAATTCATCCCTATTACAACATTAGTTCCTAGCACACTTGGCAGTTCCCAGGATAGTATTTGAGGCATTCCAGTAGGATGGACTAATTATTGTAGGGGATATCCATAGTAAAGGATTAGACACAGTTATCAAGTTACATATCTACTCCATGAGTTTGTGATGGTTGACTGAGAAATCCATACTAGAGAAAAGGTTGCAGAGGCAATGCTCGACTAAGTAGGATACACCAAGAGAAGAGGCAGTTTAAGAGTAAAAAAAGAGTGAAGTGGGTTGAGATCATAGAAGAGAGAACCAAGCGTTGAGCTTATGAAAGTAAATCACTAGCAAAGTAGTAGGTAGACTAGAGGATGGGGTTCACAGTTGCATGCGGAAATAGTTTAGAAACTTATTGACTCGAGGATGGGTCAATGGATAGTGGTGGGGGCCTATTGGGGCCTAATTTCTCATTTTATTGGTCATTATTGTGTTATTGAGTCATTATGAAACAACTTCAGGGTAAGGTTCTGCGTTAGAGTGGTAATATAATAAGGAGCAATATCATTATGTGAATATTGGTCCCAAAGAAAGGAATGAATCTCTTGCACATTATGTCATACTGAAGCATATATGTTCAAATACAGAGGAACACATAACCTTGGGTTTTATCTCCAATGAGCTTGAGGACCACAATATTGAAGGAGAGATGATGGAAGTACATAATTTTGGTGTAATGGTTGAATGAGTTATATCAGGTTGCAGCAAGTGCTCCCTCATAGTCCAACCCATGAATATAATATATTGGCCAATAGATAAACTACTATACCAAAAAAATGGAACTTTAATGCAAGTTCACGGTATACACCAATCAAACCGATCATCCTCTTCCCACAATGAACATCATAACATGAAGTTTAAAGGACTCCCAGTGAAGCTAACACATTTATGCTCATATGAGAATAAGTATATTTCTGAGGGGACTATTACAAATGTTCTTGAAGGAGAAGTGGTACAATTATGCAGGTTATATGGTCTTCATTTTGGTATTCATATCTATAAAATATTCATAGAAAATTGCAACCACTTTAGTCTATCAAAAGGTTCTCTAATAAGGTGGCCTATTGACTAGTTGGTGCACCTTAGTGGTACTAGATTAGATGTCAAGTTGAAAGAAATTATACCAGAGGTTGAAGTGAATATGTGGAGTGCAGTGGAAGATCGTCTTACACAAATGGAATACTCCATGGGTGTCAATTATTGTTGTTATGGCCAATTAGTGACAAGCATACCATATAATCACCCCAAATTCCCAAGGACAGATTCTTCTCATGGATGTGCCAAGAAAATAGATTCTACTGAAGATGAAGATCACTTCCTCAACCAATTAATAAATAAAATATGTTGTAAAAAGCAATGTCTGCCTAGAATTGCCAATGTCTCATTAGCTAATGGTTGGGGCGTGATTAAAGCCAAGGGTGAGAATGAAAGAAGGGAATTTGTGCTCAATTGGTTGGAATCAAATGCATTTATAAATAGGAGTGACAACACAAAGGAAATGAGCTTTCTTTACATGAAATTTGATGGCATTGAGGGTAGTCAAAACACCTGGTATTTAGACTTTGTATACCAAAATCCACCTTATTTCGTTATAAGAGGAGATTTATAAATGGTGACAGAAGGTTAGTAAATGGAAATAGTGGATCAACAAAGTCAAGGACTAATTCTTCAGCAGCAATAGAAAGTATAAGAAATAAAATCAACAAAAATTTAGATATAGCTCCCCACCAGACCTAATCAGTGCATCTAGATGGAACAAGGATGCCTCTCATAAATTTACTTGCAAATTATACACAGAAAAGAATTCTTTGGAAGTGCAATCATGACCTTGCCAAGCTTATGCTTCCTCTAGTGTCACAATCCAACTTCAACAATATATGGCATGGTCATTTCCAAGATGTAACAATCACAAAAGAACCTCCACTTTGCACATTGTCATGAGTGTTGTGAAATTTTACAAAACATCAGAGGCACCATAGACCCAATGAAGATAAAATATTGGCACCAACTCCAGAAATTTCACAATGATTACAATACCGGTTGTCATGTAATGTATTATGCACATCAATTGGAATCAAAGTGCAACCCAAGTAAATGCTTCAGCATTTTGAATGACAAGATGCAGAAGATGAAGACGCCTATTCCAAGGATGGGAAGGAAGCCAAAGTCAGTTAGTGCCACCTATAATCTCCTAGTTCATATAACTGTCATGCTTAAACATGGGCACATGTATGGGGATTTTGTTCACTTTGGGCTCCCTTATCTAGATGGTGATTCGAACTACATTGTATCATCCTTATCTTTTTTCCTGTGGGTGTTAGAGGACCTGATTATTGATAAATTTGGCATTTGTTGTATGAGAAAGGATCTTCAATGCATACATTGCGTGATTCACTTATACAAAATGAATTCTATGGAAAGTTCCAAGAATATAAAAGGGTGGCCATGCAGGATTTATCAATTCCAAGTGCATCCTTGAACAAACTTCCATCGGTTCTATTCTTGCAGCTCGACAATTGTGGAGGTGAGAATAAGAATTGTTCAAGAGTAGTGCATCTATCCAGAGAAACCGTAAGAAGGGTAAAACAAGTGCATATTGATTTATCCCATCATTTCTAATTTAAAATGGAATTGATGAGATCTATCTCACAGTCACTTTTACACATAAAATAAGGCTGACATGTATTAAAACAAGCAATTTTGTAATTATTAAATGTCAACTTAAAATAAAAGAAAATAATAATAAAATATAGACTAAGGTAGGCTACCTGGGGGTATTTGCATCCCCAAGTTCCAAAACACGCTCAAATAAGCAAATCGCTATGAACGAAAGGCTAGAGAAGGATGGAGGGAGGGCATTATGCCCCATCTAACCCCTAGAATATTGCAAAATCCTTCAACAGCCTCCTCAAAGCATGGAAATGACATGACATGGAGGATGCCTTCCTATGAGGAAAGAAGGACAAAGAGAGAAAGGACCTACTGACTAAAGGGTAAATAGGGTGTATGAAGTGACCGCAACTAAATACTAGTGTCTTGTAGCTGAAGCATAGGCCACCAGAATGCACAAGAAGGAAATGGAGCCATGAGACCTAGTAGTCAACCTTTAGGGGCCCCGGACACCCACCCTGAGGTTAAAAACCTCTATAAAAGGGTAGTCATCAATTCCATTAAGCCATTGTACCCTTAAAGGAGGACCAAAGGGTCCATCCATGACCATCCTCGCTCAATAAAACCCCTCCTCGGTTGAAGAAATTGTCCTTCTCTACCTGGGGTACACCTGAAAGTGCGTCAAGTACAAATGAAGCATAATAGAGCCTAAATGTGGATCAAATTTAAAAGATCATTGGATTAATGAGAGAATCATTTTCTTTAAATTTCTTATAAAAGGAGCTAAAGTCGTATGTGAAGGGTGAACTTTGCACATCAGAGAAATGAATGTATTCTATTTATGTTTCTTATTCTCTAGTATTTTTGTTTCGTATTCTCTAGTATCATTGTGTTTGTAATTCAGAGAATTAGAGGTGGAGAGCGCTGCCTCTAGCTTATGGGTCAGAATCTTTATCAAGTGATGGCGCTGGACTTTGTAAAATCGTCTTTGTGCTATGTATGAACGCCTTTAGCAATAATAAAATCAGATTTTTTTTCTCTTTATTCATTAATACTTCACTAGAGTTTGAATAGACTATGAATTGTATTTTCGTTAGTTTATTAAGATTCTTTTAAGATTAGAATTCTTTATAAACGTGCTTGAAAAGGATTTTTATTATCATTTTGATCTGACCTATTTTCTGCAATATCAATTGAGATTTGCAGAATTAAAAAGTCTTTTGCTAATCATTATGACTATGATCTATTGTTTCACCATGGAATTTTAAAATTGTTTAAAGTTGTAATTATTAAATTATGGAATGCCTTTCATTATTTTAATTGTTACATATTCAAGCTGGATTGACTAGTACAATCGTTTGGCTCCCACGAGATAGGACATAGATAGGTTCATGTCTAATTCACATTTGCATTCTCTAGTTGTTAGATCTGTGATTATGTAGTTGTATCTGGTGCACCTATAGGTTGCATATTTTCATGAGAATTCTAGAGATAACTTTTTTATAAAATATTATGTATGTCTACTAGGATTTGAGCAAGCGAGTTTCAAGTTTCTTTCTATTCGTATCTTTTGTTTATGATTTTTAATTTACTTTTTCTATAAAAACTTCAAAAACTTCAAGTCATTCTTGGGAATTTCTAAGAAACATTTTTGTAGATCTTTGTATCTTCTGTTTATATAGTTATTTTTTATATATTTAGTTAGGTTAGGTTATAATTTCAATTACTATATATTAGGTTAGATTTTAGTCAGCTAATAGGGTCTTTAAACCTGTTGGGTAGAGCCATCCCAAATGGCTTGGTGATACTAAATATTCTTGGACCGATTAATTCCCTCTTGTTGGCGAGTGAGTCAAAAACGCCCATCAAAAGAGTCATGGTATTAATAATTTCTTAACTATGGGAGGTTTCAATTGTTCGTATTCTTCATTATCTTACATTGGTGAGCAAGGAAACCATGATTTTCATGTGCTCAGTTATAATTGTCAAGTATGCAACACAAGTGATGGAGACAATTTTGTGCACTTAGACTTTGTTCCAAGGAGATTATATGGAGCTACAATTGCTGGAGGATCATTTTTCTTGGTGATTGGATGCACCATGGTATTACACTACCTTTATTTCAATTGTAGCTCTATAAACTTATGTCATCTTGGATGGATTTTTCATGACTATGGATGTTGAGCTTTGTGACCCCAATGGCTATGCCATATTTATGGCAGGAGGAAACATCATATAGTGATGATGAACTCTTGAGGAGAATGGTTGCAACACAACAAAATAAAGTTGTGTAACTTTCAGTGTGTGATGGATCTTTCATGTGTGTAGACATTGGGTTTAGATATCCTGATGGTTACACTATTTTACTAACAAGATGGATTAATGGATGGTGTTTGTTGATAATGGATGTTTAACTTTGTGTGTGACTATCATGCTTGATCACCCTAATGGTTTCACCATCTTTAAACATTATGGATGACCAGAACATTGAGAAATGGAGTTGCGGATGAGTGGTGTGAATGTAGGGATAGTGATCATATTCTAATCAAGTTAGCAGTTAATATATTAGATAGCATTTCGATATCAGTTGAGTGCATTTTAAGGATTCCATAGGAGATTATTTTAAGATTCCAAAGGCAAGAATTCAAGTTACATATGTCATAAGTGAACATCCTAGAGGATAGTGCAATAGATGCTATACATGGTGAGTTGGAGCATGAGAGCTCGGTGCTATGAGATATCATCCTAGAAGAAGATGATGAGCTATGTTGGAGTATATCATGTGATGATTAGGATGATGAGTTAGAGAGAGATCAATGATAAACATATTGATGCAATGTGTTCATAATAGAAGTTTAAGCCCTGAATTCAAAGCCAAAGAGGAGAAGATTCTTTCGATAAGAATAGATTTAGTGTTCATAGTTCAAAAAGTAGTTGGTCAGATTCATCCCTATTACAACATTAGTTCCTAGCACACTTGGCAGTTTCCCAGGATAGTATTTGAGGCATTCCAGTAGGATGGACTAATGCTTGTAGGGGATATCCATAGTAAAGGATTAGACACAGTTATCAAGTTACATATCTACTCCATGAGTTTGTGATGGTTGACTAAGAAATCCATACTATAGAAGAGGTTGCAAAGGCAATGGTCGACTAAGCAAGATACACCAAGAGAAAAGGCAGTTTAAGAGTAAAAAAAGAGTGAAGCGGATTGAGATCATAGAAGAGAGAACCAAGCGTTGAGCTTATGAAAGTAAATCACTAGCAAAGTAGTAGGTAGACTAGAGGATGTGGTTCACAGTTGCATGCAGAAACAGTTTCAGAACTTATTGACTCGAGGATGGGTCAATGGATAGTGGTGGGGGCCTATTGGGGCCTCATTTCTCATTTTATTGGTCATTATTGTGTTATTGAGTCATTATGAAACAACTTCAGGGTAAGGTTCTGCGTTAGAGTGGTAATATAATAAGGAACAATATCATTATGTGAATATTGGTCCCAAAGAAAGGAATGAATTCCTTGCACATCATGTCATACTGAAGCATATATGTTCAAATACAAAGGAACACATAACCTTGGGTTTTATCTCCAATGAGCTTGAGGACCACAATATTGAAGGAGAGATGATGGAATTACATAATTTTGCTATAATGGTTGAATGAGTTATATCAGGTTGCAACAAGTGCTCCCTCATAGTCCAACCCATGAATATAATATCTTGGCCAATAGATAAACTACCATACCAAAAAAATGGAACTTTATTGCAAGTTCACAGTATACACCAATGAAACCAATCATCCTCTTCCCACAATAAAGATCATAACTTGAAGTTTAAAGGACTCCCAGTGAAGCTAACACATTTATGCTCATATGAGAATAATTATATTTCTGAGGGGACTATTAAAAATGTTCTTGAAGGAGAAGTGGTACAATTATGCAGGTTATATGGTCTTCATTTTGGTATTCATATCTATAAAATATTCATAGAAAATTGCAACCACTTTAGTCTATCAAATGGTTCTTTGATAAGGTGGCCTATTGACTAGTTGGTGCACCTTAGTGGTACTAGATTATATGTCAAGTTGAAAGAAATTATACCAAAGGTTGAAGTGAATATGTGGAGTGCAGTGTAAGATCCTCTTCCACAAATGGAATATTCCATGGGTGCCAATTATTGTTGTTATGGCCAATTAGTGACATACCATAAAATCACCCCAAATTCCCAAGGCCAGGTTCTTCTCATGGATGTGCTAAGAAAACAAATTCTATTGAAGATGAAGATCACTTCCTCAAACAATTAATAAATAAAATATGTTGTAAAAAGAAATGTCTATCTAGAATTCCCAATGTCTCATTACCTAATGGTTGGCGCATGATTAAAGCCAAGGGTGAGAATGAAAGAAGGGAATTTGTGCTCAATTGGTTGGAATCAAATGCAGTTATAAATAGGAGTGACGACACAAAGGAAATGAGCTTTCTTTACATGAAATTTGATGGCATTGAGGGTAGTCAAAACACCTGGTATTTAGACTTTGTATACCAAAATCCACCTGATTTTGTTATAAGAGGAGATTTATAAATGGTGATAGAAGGCCAGTAAATGGAAATAGTGGATCAACAAAGTCAAGGACTAATACTTCAGCAACAATAGAAAGTATAAGAAATAAAATCAACAAAAATTCAAATATAGCTCCCCACCAGACCTAGTCAGTGCATCTGGATGGAACAAGGATGCCTCTCATATATTTACTTGCAAATTATACACAGAAAACAATTCTTTGGAAGTGCAATCATGACCTTGCCAAGCTTATGCTTCCTCTATTGTCACAATCCAACTTCAACAATATATGGCATGGTCATTTCCAAGATGTAATAATCACAAAGAACCTCCATTTTGCACATTGTCATGAGTGTTGTGAAATTTTACAAAACATCAGAGGCACCATAGACCCAATGAAGATAAAATATTGGCACCAACTCCGGAAATTTCACAATGATTACATTACCAATTGTCATGCAATGTATTATGCACATCGATTGGAATCAAAGTGCAACCCAAGTAAATGCTTCAGCATTTTGAATGACAAGATGCACAAGATGAAGACGCCCATTCCAAGAATGGGAAGGAAGCCAAAGTCAGTTAGTGCTACCTATAATCTCCTAGTTCATATAACTGTCATGCTTAAACATGGGCACATCTATGGGGGTTTTTTTCACTTTGGGCTCCCTTATCTAGATGGTGATTCGAACTACATTGTATCATCCTTATCTTTTTTCCTGCGGATGTTAGAGGACCCGATTATTGATAATGGGCATTTGTTGTATGAGAAAGGATCTTCAATGCATATATTGCATGATTCGCTTATACAAAATGAATTCTATGGAAAGTTCCAATAATATAAAAGTGTGGCCATGCAGGATTTATCAATTCCAAGTGGAACCTTGAACAAACTTCCATTGGTTCCATTCTTGCAGCTCGACAATTGTGGAAGTGAGAATAAGAATTGTTACCTCTTTTCTTTTGTATCCATGCTCACAACAAAGAGTATTTTTACAACTGTATATGTAAGCTTCCTTCCAATTGGTTACACTCATGAAGATATAGATGGAACATACGGGAGTTTTTTGGCTCAATTGAAGAGACAAGATATAATATCACTACCAGGAATCATGGATAACTATATAACTATCCAAGATTATTGTATTTTCACTCCATACCTTATTGAGGAAGTTTTTTTACTATAAGGACTTTGTGAAAAAACACTTATTAGATGGAAGTCATAAGATTGTGGGCATAAAATCCACCCAAGACTTCAAAATTAGTATGGTTGATGGAACCCTTGTAATGCAATATAATGAAACTATTAGACATGAACATTGGTCTCATTGTATAAATATTTGGAAAAATGGGATCGATGGAAAGTCGTACTTGCCTCTAGGGGAACCTACATTATCACTGTTCAAAACACTAAAATACATTGAATATTTGAAGAAAGGACTAAAATCATACATTGCTCATTTAAACACAACAATGGAAGGTGGAGGGGAAGAATACTAGCTTTCGAAGATAACATACTAGAAAAATGTTTTGGGGGCTTTAGATGTGTCATTGGTTAATCAGGTAAGGAAAATAGGTTCCTTTTGGGAAAAAACAAGGCAAGATTCAAACAAAAGCAATGATATTCAACAAAAGACTTATCTCATGGAGGATTACTTGGATCAAAGGGTCACTACGAATGATAGAATATATGTGGGTCCTTCCTGCAATAGGCCCGCAAAAGAATTTAATCCAAGAAAATATGTGAAGAAAGGTCATATGATCATTGTATGACCAAGTGACGATAAGCCAATATGGTTAGGGAAGGCATTAGGTGACGTCTAAAAAGACATGGCTAATATGGAGAGACACTAGGTTTTAGTTCAATTATGGAAAACTAGTGTAGGATGTGCATGTTGGGATCAAATAACTAAAGAGTGGATAGCAGGACGAGAAAAATATGATATCATTGATGTGGATAGTATAATATGGACTGGAAATTATGAGAGGATGCAAAGGAAGACAAGGTAAAAATAAATGGAAAGGGATTTTTGGCCATTATAATATATCAACAACAATTGGGAATAGAATGCATGTGATGATAAATGAATCATTCTTGTTGTGTTTAAAGAAATACAGGAATCCCATTTCTCTTGACCTAAGATGTAATTTCTCTCCAAATTACTCTATTACCATACCGGGAAAATAATTTGTAATATGTTTAATTATCAATGGAAAATGAGATATTAAATAAATTGAGTTCTATGATTATTGCAACATCTGAACAATTTTGGTCATAGTAAATCAAGAAATGAGTAGTTTAAAAAAATGCAATTCATTCTTGGTTTATGCTTGACAATGGAAGCTAATACATTTGTCTAATCAAATAGAAACATAAACATGATTAATTACTATTCAACCATGAACATAGATAAAGGAACATATGACATATTAACATAAAATATCTATTCCAATCACAATACCCAACAAAAATTTATATCAGTGTTATAAAAACAGTGCAAATTTTGTTGGTCAGTGCTTTTAATAAACCAAGAGAATTTTCATCAACATAAAATGGCTCTGGAATTCACAACAGAAGAACAAATTTACAAGGATAATAGGTATCTTGAATGTGTATTTGAATCGATTGTTTATGCCACCTAGTGTATTCTAATAATGTAATTGATATAATCGTTTTTATGTAAGTAAGGAAAGAGAAGTACCACCTTTATAAACAAGTGTGGAATATTTCAAATTCCATTTCATACCATCGTATGAGGTTGACTCTTACCCTTTAGTGAATTTCAAATATAAATAATCCTAGTGTTAGAATTACCATGAGACAAAATAATTCAAAAATTCAAGAAAGGGCGTATGCTCCTTCCCCTACTCTTTCTAATGGAGTGACTCTGAAAGGGATAGTGGTCCAAATTATTTCCAACTGCTCTCTTCTTATGTCTCTTTCATTCTAGTTCATCATGTATTAACTGAAATTGGTCCCAACATTGGATGACTTCTTCTGCTAACTTTCCCCATAATATTTCTTTACCTCCTTTCATGGGATCCTTTCCAAATAATTATTGATTTTGTTGGAATATAATCCGTTGGGATTATACAATATGTAAATAGTGTAAATATATTTTGAATGTGAATAGTCATGTAGGAATATGAATAGTCGGAAGTTGAATCAACCGACATATGAATTGTATAAATATATGCATTGGAAATGGAATAATACGAATCGGGAGTTATACCTATCAGTGGTATCAGAGCCAAGTTCATAACTCCTGCCTGCATGCCTGCCATTCTATCTGCCTTCTGCCAGTCTGCTCATTCATCTACCCGTTCCTCTGCTTGGAGTTGAACTTTTTGCTGTTGGCATTACTCCTCCTTCTGCGTGTGTTTATTCTCTGCTAAAACGTTTGAATTATCTTAACCCTAATTCTTGGTATTCTGCATCACCGCTTCATTTTTTATTTTGAGAACGCTCTTAGTTCCATCCTCTGCGTGATGTGATAATCCCTGTGATAGTCCCAGCCTTAACTCTTGTTTCTTCAACTCACGACCGAGCTGCAGAACAGCCGCATACAATTGAGGGCGATGATATCGAATTACATCTAGAATATATTGTATTTTAGGGCACCCATCACATATGTTCTCCAGAATGTATCGCCTCGCTTACTGTGGATTGGTGCAATTTTGTAAAATCTTTTGTTCGTCGTAGAAATTCCTCTCTACAAATGTATGGTAATAGCCTTTCTGTGCGATATCACAGGCGTGATTGTTCTCATATTTATAGATGTGGCAGGCTTTGAAGTCACGAAACCTATTCTTGAGTTCCAGTACTCTATCTCGATACGTTGAATGACAGAGGAATCAACCTCTTCGCCATTGTTTGAAAGTTAAAGCTAGCAGTTGATTACAATGTTGGTACTGGTGTGTTGGAGATTGAAGTCATATTATTGTGTGAGCTGCGACCTCAATTATTCCACCCGGTGAACGCCCTCTGCGTGGAGACTGTGTGAAGACTCGCACCATTGCTCAGTCACGTGAAGGAACTCTTTTGAAGGTGCTCTTAGTCAATCACAAGGAGGAATATACATTTTGAAGACTGTGTGAAGATTCACACCTTCAGAATACAGCGTGGAGGTAAATGCATAAACCCTAATTTTTTTGACCTAATTCTTGTGAGTGACTACGATCTCCCACATATAGGTTGCTATCAGTGTGGTGACTTTGGTCACTTCGCCCGAGATTGCCCTAATCGAAGCTGAGCTTCTCCTCCGTTTCTCTGTTCAATCCCAGCATTTTGAATGTTGTCCCACTGCTGCGTCTCACGTCTTCACTGAGATTTCGTGGTTTGTGGCTTTTGTTGTTGTGAGCCTGCTCCGATTTTGGACTCTTTAGAAGTGGAGAAGGGCCATAATTTGGCAGTAGACGTTCTATTTTTTGTTGCTATTGGATAGGGAAAAACACTCTCTCCTTTGATCTGTTAGGCGATGATTAACTGTTATATCTTGTGTGTTCCATATAAATCTGAATGAGGGCCTTTTTTGAAGACTAAGAGAATGAGGTTGTATGACCCGCTTTTTGTATGAGCATAGTTGCTGTGTATGTTCATAATTTCTAGTTTTCTGCGTGAAGTCTAGTATCCATTCGTATGGAGCTATGAGCTGTTTCCTCTGAATGTAAAGACCATTGCTATGACCGAGAAGACTGCGAGAAGAGTGTGTAACTACAAGAGGTGTTGAGAACTCATTTCTCTGGGTGTTGCTACAAGTCTGTTCCAAGATCATGTATTGAGGTATTATTGTAATTTTTCATAAGAAGATTTGAATTGTCCATGTAAACAACACTAAAGTAAATTACATGGAGATGCATTGAAAGCATTCTAATCCTGTGTTTCTTTGAGAGTTGTGCCTATCCCTCACCATCACCAGTGGTGAATTATTTTCTTATGAACTTATTGACATCATATTTTCTCTGTAAATGAACTTATTGTAAATCACCTTGGCAGAGACTGTAGACCTGCAAGGTTATTGTTTTTCTCTTTGTCATATTAAGTTCATTATTGTAAATTACACCAGCAGTTGCAAAAGATGCAATCTATAGCATCTAAGAAAGGCAGAGGAATAAGAAACTTCAGAGGAAGAGGAGGCAGAAAAAACTCCAAAAAAAGATCAGATTTGCAGTGCAAGCATTGTGGAAAGACTGGACACACATCAGATCAGTGTTGGGCTTCGTGGGACTCCATCAAAGACAGACATAACCAGAAGAAAGATGATAGTAAAAACCAAGATGCTAGTAAATCTTCTGATTCTGCTCATTGTATTGTTGCACATTGTAATCTTGGAATTAATGAAATGACTTCACTTTCATCTTACAAATATTGTTGGCTGCTTGATACTGGTGCAACATCACACATGACTTTTAGAAAAGATTGTTTTGAAGAACTTAATGAAACAATAGATGGCATAGTTTACTTTGCAGATAAGTCAAGTCTTAAACCAAAAGGAATGGGAACCATTCGACTGAAGATGCCTGGATTCTGATCCAGATGGAGATCGGTGGCCACCCACCTATTCCACTGGCTCAAAACAATTGTCCATTGTGGCAGTTTCCTAGTTATTTTTCGGCAGTTTTTCGAGTCCTAAACTTTCGGGGCCGTTTTGAGGCCTTAAACGACGTTTTTTGGAGATTCGGGGCCAAATGGTTGCCATCACCATTCATTTGGCCACCCAAAAGTTGTAAATCTTAGACCAAACTTTCCAACGAGTTCTCGAACGCCCAAATCGGAGATCGTATGCAAAAGTTATGACCCCGGGAAGTTGACTGTTCAACTTACCACCGTGGGGCCGCAAACTTTATGACAGTTCATCTTCTAGGGTTATGTTTTGGGACTTTTGAGGTTCTCACCTCGCTATTATTATTATAAATAGGCCCCTTTGGCCTCATTTTGTATTCAGCTTGGCACGAATGAGCGTAGCGGCCACATCTCTTCTCAGAGATAGCTACCACCATTCTAGCAATTGTATTACAGTCTGTTCTATTTCCGCCATTTAATAGAATATGTGTTTACTGTATCTCTGTTATCTTTGCAAAATGTTTGTTATTATGATTCTGTATATGTTCTTTCATTTCGTTCACGCCTAAATCCGGATCAGATTCCCTGATTTCTTGTTGAAGAATGTTCTTTATCTTCCAGAGTTGTAGAGAAGCCTACTGTCCTTGGTGGAGATTCGACAGCGAAGCCATTCCATCCACATGTTTGATGGAATCGTAGAAATAAGAAAGTCCTCTGACAACCAAGTCATTATGATTGGATACGAATATGGGAAGCTGCTGAAGCTAAAGGGTTCATCTGCAAGAGTTCAGAACTATGCCTACCTCTCTCAGCATGGAGAAGGTAATTTGTCATCTAGTTCATTGTGGCATGCAAGATTTGGTCATCTAAATTATAACAGTCTTCGTTTGTTGAGAAATAATGGTGTATTTGGTTTTCCCACCATTCCCAAAGAGAAGAACAAATGTGATGCATGTATATTAGGGAAACATAGTAAGCTGCCATTCCATGAATCTAATTTCAGAGCAAGTAGGAAATTAGAATTAGTGCATTCTGATTTATGTGGCCCAATGCCAACTCCTTCTGCAAATGGGAATAAGTATTTTATGACATTTGTTGATGAGTACTCAAGAATGTGCTAGATTTATTGTTTAAAGACAAAATCAGAAGCATTTCAAACATTCAAAGACTTTCATGCATTGATAGAAAAACAAGCACAATCAAAAATTGGTACACTTCATACTGATAATGGGAAAGAATACACTTCAAATTCTTTTGAAGATTATCTTCGTCAACATGGAATTGCACATCAGACTACCGTTCCCTACAATCCTCAACAGAACGGTGTAGCAGAAAGAATGAATAGAACCATAATGAATATGGTTCGCTCAATGATGTTTTTCAAGAATGTAAAACTAATGTTTTGGGGTGATGCAGTAAAATGTGCAGCCTATTTGAGAAACAGAAGTCCCTCAAATGCTCTTGATAACAAGACTCCACATGAAATGTGGTTTGGCCATCTCCCTTCAGTCAGGCATCTCAGAGTCTTTGGTTCCACCTGTTATGCCTTGATTCCAAAGGAGCCAAGAAACAAGCTTGGTGCCCGAAGCAGAAAATGCATTTTCCTGGGGTACGAAGAATACTCCAAGGCATACCCTT
>LPNX010397100.1:21821-42647 GCA_001517045.1 Pseudotsuga menziesii | reverse complement strand
CAGAAATCTTCAAGCCACTCGGTGTGTCCTTGGGGGCAAGTCTCGAGTCAAGGCTGTCACCTTGTTCTTGACTCCTCCGTTTAGTCTCAACTCCTAACGGAGCCAAGGGGGGTAGACCCTATTTAGTTACTAAGGATGATTTCTTAGTGTGGTGATGTTAAACTGAATCAGTTACTTAGGAGTTCGAATAATTTAACTATAAACCATTGAAGACGACAAGATACGAAAATAACACACGAAAGCACAAAGCTGATAAACAATATATATATGAAGCAAAAATGACCAGTGCCTTAATAATGGAGTCAAATCAAAGATATCAATGTGCTTCCATGTGCTTGGAGTGAATGTTTTGTGATTGCATCTTGGTATGTATTAAGTTAAAATTGAAGTATGAATTGATTAAATTACGCTAAAAGGGGGACTCCAGATATACCCGAGAGTACTTGGAGTATGTCCAAAACAAAACCTATACGGCTACCCGCAAGGAATATGTGGGCTGAAATGGAGTCTCTGGGGCTATGTTCGTAATGTACCCGTTAGGGTGTGATAGAGATTGGCGCCTTGAGGTCACTTTTCAGTAGGTTCCCGCTTCCTTTGGGTATTTTTCCACCGTAAAGGTTTGATCAAGGTGTTGGATTTTCACCTGATGGTTTGTTAATTGGGGAAAATGAGTCCTAATTACACTAGTCACCCAAGTGCTTTTGATACAACTTGACTGATCGGACGAACCGCAGCCAAGTGCAGAGCATACACACTGGAGTCTCGTAAATTTTAATGAGTTTTAAAAGATGTGTTCTTGTTTAAAAGAAAAGCCTCCCAGAACCTCTTTCGATCCAAGTGGATCTCAATCGGGGAATCGAGGAGGGGTTAATTTTAAATTGCTGATAAACAAAAGATGAAAAATAACATAACTAAACAAATCTGGTTTTCTGATTAATCCTACCACGAATCTCTTTCCCCTTGCGGGTAACTCGGGAAATCGTGGGGTAAGTATTATGATTACTTTGAAGTGTGAGATATGGAATATGGAATTAACAACAAGATCAAATATACTACCCTACAAATCATATCAATTCTAGTAAAAGGAAATAAGCAGAAAATGACGAAAATGGCACCGACGCGAATCCCCCCAGGGGGGATGGGGAATGGGCTCGAAAGAGCCTATTCAAAGAATGATTTTATTTCAGTGGTTACAATATCAAAGCACTGATAAATTAGCTCTTTCTTGGTCCTTATACAGGCTAAAACCAAGATCTTACAGTTATACAAAAAAATTTACAAGTTTTGTGACAAAAGAGAGAACCCTGGGGGGATTTGAGCGCTCCAAAAGCCACTTTGGACAGCAGCTTCCTTTCTTCTCTGTCATACCTTCTAAAGGACAGAAAACATGTTAGAATAAAAAATTCCCAAAATCACTTTAAGAGTACCTTTGGGTCAGCCTACTTTATCTCAAAAAATAATGAAATTAAAACTAGCTAAACCGACGAAAAAGGAACCAAGGAAAGCAAGCTTTCCTTGGGATCTTGGCTTGCTGATTGTGCAGCCAATTAAAATGCACTTATATTGCAGAATATTGAAATTTATCGCAGCGAAAGGAAATCTAATGCATGTGATCTACAAGTTTTCTTTCAAATTCATGCAAAAAGGACAATTTCCCTACAACTAGATCTGGGATGCTTATGATATTTTTTTAAGTGCAAGATCTAGGATGTGAGCTATGAAATATTAGATCTATGTATATTTTACTTTGATGAAATAGATCCAAATAAAATCATAGCTATAAACTGAAAAGGTAACCGGGTAAAGTGTTGATTTTGAGGGAGGAAGAAGAGGAGAAAAGGGCTGGTTTCCTTGAAGATCCGCAGTAGAGATTTCAGGTGGAATGCCGAGGGACTATGCCTTTGAAATGTTTTGAAGAGAATGAGGAAGCAAAATAGATCAGCATCATCTCCAAAGTATGAACCTGCAACTCAGCTGAAATCAAAGAACTTGCCAAGAAACTTGTGAGATCCGATTAGTACATACAAAGAGATTCAAGATAACATGCATATAAGCTTATAGGACATGCTAAATCTAGATCTCTAAACATGCATAAAAGGAGAGTGACATTCAATAAACTTATTGAACAACACCTTTCCTATCAAGATTGTAATAAGCTAATTGCCAATCTTAACCACAGATCTACAAGAAATTAGCAAAAATGACCACAGATACAGGTTACCTCAGTAAAACAATGGCAATAATCATCCACACATGTAATGGCACCACACAGTATTGCCTCCAAATATTTTCTTTATTTCAAATGCAGAATTACAACAATACAATAGCAGCAGCATCTCAATCCCAGCTCTAACTAGCTTGGAAGAGGGAGCCTCAAGCAGGATTTATACAATTTGCAGGCCATCCAGCCCAGGGCGGGTGCAATTCCTCATGGAATCAAGTGAAATCAACTGAGGGAGAGTTCATCAATGCACAACTGAAGCTGGACTGAGCCTACTTGTCAACCAAGGGCCTGATATGGCTGACACATCAGCCCATACATTGCCACATCGGCCCATAGAGCATCCAGGAGAGTCCACACGTGTGGAGGAGGGAGAGAGGGCACAATTCCCCATGAAGACCATTGTATATCATCTCTGGATCTGATTTGATCCCCTCCTTCAGTCAAGGATTTGTCAGATCCAGACAATCTACTCCAGATCTGATTGATTTCAGTCAAATCGGTTGAGAATCCATTGATTTATTGATTTTGGATTTGCTCCATTATTCATCAATTTATTAATTAAAATAATCAATAATTGATTTTTGGGGCTTTCTGACCTGAGTGATGGAAGATCACTCAAAACTTAGGAAATAGTGGGTCCATGGGTTTACATGGTGCTCTTAGCTTTAAAATGAGCACCTACATGACTGAAACTGATTATTTGGCCCACTTTTTACAGACTCAATTTTTTCAATTAAACTATTAAAAAATAGCCTAAGTTTTGGAAAAATTAAAATTTAATTAAAAAAAACTGAAAAAACTAAAAAATTGAAAAATTGAAAAACACCTAGGGGGACTTAGACATGTTCATATGACTCAAAAATGATGTCTAGCATGTTTATACATTGACACATGGACTCTAATAACCTCAATAGGCACAAATGCCAAGCTGACCACCCCAACTTTGGAGGTATGGAGTGAAAAACTCAGAAATTATCAGTCGTTTATTCAACAACCAATAATAACCAAGGGAAAAAACACCCTGGGCTGATCGGATTAACAAATGAAGTCTAAGAGACCGAGTCTTTTACAGACACTATCATGCTAGAACATGTATTACAATTCCCCCATGGGGTATCAAGATGTGATATGATACAACAAGCACTTCCAGAAGTACTTCCATAGGTCTTTTGAAGTCCGAACAAGTTAACCTTGTCCGGTTCACCGGGTTCACTTGATAAAAACCACTAAGTACAACTTAGGTGGTAACACTCCCTTTACAGATGAAGTTTAGACATTGTCAGAGGTCAAGAAGTGTATTCTTTCACTGATGGATTTTCAGGTCACCATCAGATCAGAATTGCCCCAGAGGATCGACATAAAACAACCTTCACTACAGAAATGGGATCTTTTCAGTATACTGTTATGACCTTTGGATTGAAGAATGCACCTGCTATGTTTTCCAGAGTAGTCATATCAACATTTAAGGAATTTATTCATAAGTTATTGGAAGTTTACTTTGGTTATTGGACTATATTTGGTTTATTGAAAGATCATATAGCCATTTTAAGACTTATGCTGGACAAGTGTAGATAGCATTAGATTTCATTGAACCTGAAGAAGTGTATCTTTTGTGCACCTTTTGGAATTCTGTTAGGTCACATTGTATGCAAGCAAGGATTGATGGTGGATCCTGCAAAGATAGCCATTATTGTGAACTTACCACCTCCGAAGTCTATTAAGCAACTTCGCACTACGCTTGTTCATACTGGATATTACAGGAAATTCATTAAAGGATATGCTCAGATTACAGCCCCTATGGAAAAGAAATTGAAGAAAGATATTAAGTTTGAGTGGACACCTGAATGTCAAGAAAGCTTGGATATTTTGAAATAAAAGATGGTAACTGCCCCTATCTTAGTATTCCCTAACTGGAGTAAGGAATTTCATGTTCATGTCGATGCATCTTCCATTTCTTTAGGTATAGTAGTGGCTCAATCAGGTGAAGGTAATATTGATCACCCTATTGCTTTTACAAGTAGAAAATTGTCCACAGCAGAAAAGAATTATACTACGACAGAATGAGAAGGTCTAGCTATGGTTTATGCCTTGCATAAATTTCAACATTATTTGTTAGGATCTCATTTTAAGATGTTCACTGACCATTCTGCTTTGAAGTATTTGGTTAACAAGCCTGTGTTAGGTGGAAGGATATGCAGATGGATGATTTTGTTTCAGGAGTATGACTTTGAGATCATAGTTAAGCTAGGAAGACTTAACCTGGGGCCTGACCACTTGTCGAGGCTCGAGTCAGGAGAAGAGCCCACTAGTTTGGATGAAGGTCTTCCTGATGCCTAGTTTTTTTCCATCCAGATGGTTGATGACTATTTTCAGGATATTGTTCAGTACTTGTCTACAAGTTTTGCACCCTCTAAGATGACAACACAGCAGAAGAAGCAGCTAGTGGTTATAGCAGCTGACTTTACCTTGATATCAAGATAACTATATAAGATGGGACCAAATGAAATAATGAGCAGATGTGTCCTAGAGCATGAAAAGCCATTGATTTTGGCTGAGGCACGTTCTGGAGCAGCAGGAGGTCATTATGCAAAAAAAGCTACAGCACAGAAGATTCTGACAGCTGGATTATGGTGGCCTACGATTCATAAGGATGCAAGAGAGTATTGCCACAGCTGTGATATCTGTCAGAGGATAGGAAAACCATCCAGGAGGGATGAGATGCCTCTGGTTCCATAGGTAACTTTCCAAGCATTTGGAAAATGGGCTATTGATTTTGTTGGACCAATCAATCCCCCTGCAAAGAAATCTGGAGCAAGATACATTATTACAGCAACTGAGTACCTTACTCGTTGGGCTGAAGCTCAACCAGTCAAGGAATATAGCGCTGCTACAGCTACGAAGTTCATCTTTGATAATATCTTGTCGAGGTTTGGGTGTCCTATAATTCTTATGAGTGATTAAGGATCACATTTTCTAAATAAGACTATTGAAGCATTGACCGAAGAATTTCAAGTATATCATCATAAGAGTGCTGCCTACCATTCTCAAGCAACTGGAACTGTCGAAGCCTTTAACAGAATTCTTGAGCACACTCTGACGAAGGTTTCCAATGTTAACATAAATTATTGGGATCTTAGAATTCCAGCAGTATTATGGGCTTATAGAACCACTTGCAAGAAGTTGATAGGACACACGCCTCTTAGGCTGGTATATGGACAGGAAGCAGTTATGCCCATGGAGTACATTGTTCCTAGCCTCATAATATCTACCTTCACAGGGGTGGATGATCTAACTGTGTTGAATGAAAGGCTGGCGAAGATACTAGAATCAGAAGAAGACAGATTCATTGCAGGTTTCCAGCAGCAAGTACAAAAAGCTAGAGAAAAAGCATGTCATGATAGACACATTAAGAAGAAGTATTTTTAGAATGGTGATCTTGTGCTCTTGTACAACAGTAAATTCATGAAGTTCCCAGGTAAGTTCAAGACACATTGGAAAGGACCATACATAGTTCATAAAGTTACCGATGGTGGTGCAGTTCAGTTAGCTAAATTGAACAGAGAAATTTTTCCCTCCATGGTGAATGGAAGTAGATTAAAGAAATACAGGGACGGGCCTGTACCCCCTGATTAGAAGTAATAGCAAGAAGAAGAGTCTAAGTACCAAGAACATTTGAAATTGGGTACTAGACTATAATGAAGCTGTCCTCAGAGATATTTGGCAGATTGTTGGGAAACTTACGAAGTGTCGAAGGGTGTGGAAGAAATTCTGTCGTGGGTCGAAGTTTGTGTCAGGATGTGTCGAAGGTCTATATTGTGTCGAAGACCCTTATTGTGGAGAAGCTGAAGTTATTGGTTGTGCCGAAGAAGAAAGGTGTGTTGAAGCTTAAAATGCGACCGTTGAAAAAAATCAGATTTGGTGGCGCCGGTACATTAACTGCATTAACTGCCTGTGATGATGAGATTTTGGGAAATATAGTGCCGTTTGGACAAGATCTACTGCCGCTCGATCGGATTTCGTGTCTTTAATACACAGTTATGGTATATTTGGTTGTTGGATTCTATAAGAAGACACCCAGGCCTACGAATTTTGCATTACCCATTTTCTTGAGTTTCACAGTTTAGTCCATGTCAGCTGATCGTGAAATCCAGGAATTGGTGAGAGAATTCAGAAAGAGGGTTCTGCAGAACCTTATGAGGAACCCACCTGCATCTGCACCTCATGAAGAGACTCCCCCATTGCCGAATCAACCGATGCAGACACGATCTACCAGAAAGAAGTTTAAGGCAGAAGTTCGCTCTAAGTGGAACGAAGAAATGCACAAACCATCAGGAAAGACACCGGAGGATCCCGTGATGAATCCTCTTGGTTCGACAGAGCTCCCACCTAAAGATTTCAAAGACTTCGGTGAGGATGAGAATGTTGCATCGCAGCGTCCACCATATATTCCACCTGTTCGACCAGGAGTTCAACCACCTCGGTGGACAGCCAAGATCACGTTACGCACCCCTTCACTACCACAGGGTGTGAATTTGGTCAAAACGATGACCGAAAGATTAGATCAACTCAAGTACGCAGACCATGATATGAATGATCGTGAGAAGTTTCTGCAGTTCGCACCTGGGAAATGCTTGCACTCTGTCCATTATCTAGAGGTTGGGACGACGTTACTGGAAGTAAAAAAGTGGGCTGCTAGCTTGGAGCAAGTTGGCTTGTTGAAGATGTTGAATGTCCCCCACTTTGGTCGCAGCCCGCAGGTTACCGTGGTGGTCAAGCAGTTATTGGCGTTGGTGCATGATGGGAACCTATGGATAGGAAACCATAAAATAGCTATTGATGGAGAGCTGATTCATAGGATTACAGGCTTGCTGAAGGAAGGGCCTGATCTTGGGATCGAATTTGTTGGAAAGCACGAAGATATGAAGCTGGCGCAGCACATGAAGGACCGCTTCGGTTTGACAAAATGAAATCGAGGGTATAAAACCTTGACAATTCGGCACCAAAACATTCACTTCACCATAGAGATCCTAGCATGCAAACTAATGCGGAAGTGCATACCTAATGAAGTACATGTCCCGATTGTCAGTATTGCTGCGAACTGTGCCGAAGGCTACAGTTACAAGTGGACAGAGTACATTGCTAGAGAATTCCTTGTAGATGTCCACGATGCATAGGAGAAAGGTAGAGCCTTTCATTATTCATGGTTGTTAGTGCTTATTGCACTGGTAGGATGGAGAGAACCTACCGAGGCACAGTTTATTGATGTTCCTTCGGAGATGCCTGGCGCAGCAAGGTATGCATCTCTTTGGGTTTCATAAGATAAGGCCTTGCAGCAGATAATGAACTACATGTTCGCCTTCTATGCGATGAATATTACATATGAGATACTGAAAACACCGCGGCTCAGTAATGAGCTATTTTCTCAGTATACTGGAATGGCCAACTTCAAGGCTGATATGCACAATGTCTTCATCCAGGCCCGCGCAGATAACAAACATACATGGTGGAAGTTACCATACATGGTGAACCAGGAAGACATCCTCGCAGTAGTTCAGTAGTGGCCGGTTGAATCGATGAAGGACGTAAGAACAAGGCCCAACATACCAATCCCTCTAGTAACAGATGTGGGAACAGGTCCTAGTCAGCCGCAGCAGAATGACCCACTAGAAGAAAGTGAAGAACATGATGATTCACAGCAGAGTGAAGGTGGCCATGGTGGAGATGATGGAGCCGATGGTGAAGAAGAAGAAGAATTAGTCAAGACCATCTCCGACGCTAATTGCCCAGATAAGCGCAAGTCCCCAGAAGTGGAGGAAGTTACTAAGCCTCAACCCAGAAAGAAAACTAAGGCATCGAAGGGCAAGAATATCGTCGAAGAGCCCGCTTTGACGATTGACAAGCTTGATCAGGCTCTAATGAATTCTATAGAGGTACTATCCAGCAAATGGGCAGAGTTTGAAGCTAAGCACCTTGATGTTCTCACTGGTGTAGCACAACGAATTGCAGAACTAAAGGAATTAGCGGAAAGAACAGCAACTGGCGCCGCAGCAAGCAGTGCCCCAATAAGCGCACAGCTAGATACTAGACAATGGCCAACCAGAAACAATAGAGGACAAGTACCAAGTGCAGCCCTTATAATAACTAACGCAGCATCTCGATCGCATATAAGCATGATAGTTGAGATAGATTACACTAAGTTGTCTATGCCGGAGCTGCATCTGTGTCAATCAACACTCATGAAGGAGATCTGAGAAGGAGACAGATACACACACATGCAGTTAGAGAATACCACGAAGCAGAGTGAGAGCCTCGAAGCACAGCTGAAAGAAGCTGAACAGAAGAAGAGGGAAATAGAAAACAAGCAGGCTACACTCGCGCGAGTGTTGGATGAGGCGTGTCGAAGTCTCCCTGACTTTGACATGTAGGCTAAAGAAGAACTGGAGCAAAGAATAGTAAAGCTAAAATACTATGCACAATAGTCTAGAACCCAGATAGAGAAGATGAAAGCAGAACATGAGGCCCAGATTGCGGAGCTTCAGCTTCGCCTCATTCCTGAGAGTCCACCAGAGGTCAGGGAACAACATCGTAGAGATATTCAAGCCTCAGCAACGAAGATCTTAGATCTTGTAAGTAGTGCATCAAAGCTGCTAGACGAAAGTGTCAAGGCCTGGGAAAACTTGCAGGACAACCCAGAAGTAGAAAAGTTGCAAGAAACCATCAAGTAGCGATAGACAGATCTGGATGAAGTAAAATAAGAAATTAAGACATTGCCTCCTATGTAGAAGATGCTTAAGGTGAAGCATAGTAATGAGCTCTAGTGAGAAATTGAGTCTTGCAGAAGAAAAGAAACCTTGTTAGTGAGCTCTATGCAGCCCCTCATTAACGAGGCCTTGGAGTTGAGCACTGCTGCGGACAACCAGCTCAAAGTCTTGAAGGAGTATGATGTGTTTGCACAGGAAAAGGCCAACGAAGCCTCTGCAGTAGCATTGCAGGAGATAGTGGAGAAAGAGCAAGCAGCCGAAGATATCATGCGCAGCCTCAACAAGCAGTTTACTATCTTCACCAACAAGATTCTTGCACCTGAAAAGCAGCAGAGTGTCCCAGGACGGGACACTGGTGAGTCTTAGGGGCTTGTTGGGGCTCGGACTTTGAAGGTCCTTAATTTTGGCAACTCCGCGGTTTTGGTGCGAAGCTTGTAAGTGGAGTTGCGGTCCAAAATAGTCTTAGGGGCTTTGGGGTTGGGTCAAAGCCCTCTTTTTGTAAATGTCCCATGGTTTAAGCCCATGGTATTGTAATAGTGCACTTGTATAAATAGGCACTTATGTAAAGGAGTCAAGTACGATTTGGGTTGTGATAACAATGTGATGCGAAGAAGCTAAGGTCTATTTTTGGGTTAAGGTTAAGTACCAGCTGAGTGCGTGGACAACCTCTGCAGCTGAGTGCACAAAGGGTTTTTGAAGAAAGGATCTGCAGCTGAGTGCACAGATTAGAACTGTGTTGTTTTCTAAAGGGTTGAATATAAACGCAGTTCTGTGGACGTAGCCCCTACACTGGGGGTGAACCACGTATATCTTGTGTTGTGGTGGTTCTTTTATTTTGTTCCTGTTATGTTTTTATGCATTTGATAAGTAGATGAATGATAAAGTAAGATAAATTGCTAAGTATTAACTTCGCTGTAAATTCCCAGTTAAGGGTTAAGCAAGAAACTGTCTTTTTATCTAAACTGCAAAGCTATTTAAGTGAATGTCGAAGCTTTGTATTGCATAATTATTATTTGTTAAGGATAAAGGTACAGTAATATCCCTCTTTCTCCTGTAGAAACCTGATTGTACGGCACCCCATAGCTGTTTTGGGTGAGACTGCAACCTATTCGTAGGTTGTTGCCGAAAGGGCCAACACTGTGGGTCTGTTTGTTGGTGCGAAGATAAAAGCATAAGAACCTGGGTCTGCCCCATCCACCCAACAGATGCAGAAGGATTTCTACGTGCTAAAAATCGAATTTATGTGCCAAATCAGCTGAAGATTAAACATGTAAATTTAAAGCATTGCTTGATAGCGCCTAATTAGTACATCAAGGGTGTTGGAAACTATAAAAACCTTGAAAACGGATTTTTACTAGCCCAATTATATGAAAACAGAAACAACATAATATGTTGCTAAATGATTTGAGTGTCAACAAGTTAAGCTTGCTCATTAGCACCCGCAATGGAAATGGGAAACCATTACCATGGACTACTATAGCCCATACCCATTCTGAAATGGAAATGGGAAACCATTACCATGGAAATTATAATAGGATTACCTAAAACTGAAATGCAACATGATTCGATTATAGTTGTAGTAGACAAACTTACTAAAGCATCCCACTTTATACCCGTTAAGTTTACATAAAAGGTTATAAATATTGCTGATATATTTATGATAGAAATCTTCAGACTTTACAGAATACCAAAAAAAATCATTACTAATCGATACAAAAAATTCACTTCAAATTTATGGAAATCATTATTTACAGGAATGGTAAAAAAACTAAATTTTAGTGCATCATATCATCATCACACTAATGGGAAAAAAAGCTTGTAAATAAGGTATTGGAAGACATGTTAAGGTTGTATGTAATTAACAAACCCAATAAATGGGAAGATTATATTCATATGGTGGAATTTGCGTACAATAAATACTATCAAGCCTCCCTCAAAATGAGCCCTATTGAGCCCCTTTGAGGCGTTATATGGTAGAATATGTGAAGTACCCTTAAGTTGGGGAAATCCTGAAGATAGGATCGATTTAGGAATATATATCCTAGCACAAATGGAATCAATGATATAGAATAATAAATAGAACCTGAAGATAGCATAGGACAAGTAAAATAGATACGTGGATACGAAAAGAACAACCAAACAATACAGTGTAAGAGAACATGTGTTTTTAAGGGTCAAACAAAAAAAAGAGTTCTTTAAAATCAACGACTTATACAAAATAACAGGGATATATGTGGGACCATTTGAAATACTAGCTAGAGTGGGTCTAGTTTCTTATTAATCAGCTTTACCTCCACACATAAGAACTTGTGATGTTTTTCATATTTCTTTACTGAAAATATATGTTGCTAATAAAAGTCATATAATTAATTAATTGGCATAATGTACAAGTGGAACCGAAGGGATATTTTCACACAAAATCGATCCGCATTCTCGATATAACAGAGATAACACTTTGGAAGAAAATGATGGCATAGGTTAAAGTTCAATGGGAGCATTATCCTCCAAAATAAGCCACTTGGGAAAGGGAAGATGTCATGACACAATCCTATCCCTTTTTTTTCAAGAAATTGATACAGACTGGATAGTCATCAAGGATGGGGACAAAGTTTTAAGGGGGGGGGGGGGAGAGAACTGTAATACCCCCTTGTAAATGAAAAAGTGACTTTAATTACTTTTTACTCATGAGAAAAGACTGCTAAATTTGTGATTTGAATTTATTATAAATATTTTTATTTCATTAATAATATGTGAATATTTCAGGGAAGTTGGGAATCCATGCCGTGAATTGACAAAACTTAGGTTTATGTTGGTAATTGATTTCCAACTATCTTTACAAATACAAGTGGCAATCTTGGAAGGGGGTAGTTACTGGCTACTAAAGCCCTAGGAAAAGAAAAAAATTAGCATGCTTGAAGAAAGGGAAAAATAATTACTTTGAATACAATAGAAAAGCCGTTCAGCACCCTTGGCATGTGTTAGGCTCTAATATTTCTATTAAAAAGTAGTATAGAGCTACAATTGAGCACCCTTAGGAGGTGTTAGGCTCTTAAGCATAATTTCTAGTGAGCACTAAAGTGAGGTGTGTGGCACTTGAGAGTTGGCAAGGGGGTGTAATTCTTGTAGGATGAAAACTTTGATGTTCCTAAGGTTGGGGGATCATGGTTGCTCAACTTTTAGTTCCAATAAACAATAACTATTTAGATAAGTTATTCTTTAAATACATGAAAATTTTGTTATTTATAATTAACTAATACTTATGGTTTAGTATATTATACTGGTGTGATTTTTGCTGAAAAACATATATATTTTAATCTTAAGCAAAACTTGGTTTACTCTTATTTGGTCAAAATGGCCAGTATCCTTTTTGGATGATATTATTATATAAACTGAAAATTAGTACACAAACCTATCATTTTGGATGGTATGTTATTATGCAAACTGAAAATTACAACACAAACCTAAATGAAATAATGAAATAGTTAAGCAAACATGCTTTACTATTATTAATAAATAACACTTTATTTTTTTAACAGAGCGTGAAATGATGTAAACCGTTATAGGGATTACAGAAATTTTAGTTGCGTGTAATTTTTAATTTATAAGCTCACGGGTTGCAATACCCGATAACTTTTCTTTGTTAATGGGTTTCACTCTATGATTACGAATAAGATTCAATCAGGTTCAGAATGGGATGAAAGGTTCGGTAACCGACGTGAGGTAAACAAAAGATCAGTATTTTTAGTTGATCATGTTCTTTGAGAATTGCAAGTGGAGAAAAGAAGCATATTAGTAGTGCTGCATTATGCATTCGAAGTATATTAAGTGATAAAGTTAAAAACAAAAAAAAATGTGGAATTTAAAATTCTCCCTAAGGTTAATGTGAGGGTACATGTAATGCAACATACATTTTGTAAGGTTAATATGTTGGGTAAATGGTGTAATTTAAATTACATAACATTTTATTTTTCAATTAAAAGATATGTTTTTAGTAAGTAGATTAATTTGCAATTAAAAGATAATAATAGACTCATTTACCTATCTAAAAATCTAGGGTGAAACAAAACAACCTACTCAACTCAATAGTAACATTTACTGGCATTATGCATTTGAAGTTCATTAAGTGATCAACTCACCAAAAAAACAAAAGGTAGAACCTAGAACCATTTCTTGAGGCTAATGGTAGGCCACATGTAAAGCAACATACGAAAATTTTCAACGATATTGCATCAATAGTGTAATTGAAATTGTGAAGTTTAAATTATTCCAAAGGACTTGAATTAAAAGGCTATATAAATATAATATTCCCTTTGTAGAGATGATTCATTAAAAAAACACATTGCAATCAAGATCGTACTATGATGTTATCTTCTTCCTCTATTAAAAGAAGTTTAATAAGTTTATTTTCCAAGGTATGGAATGTTTTAGATTCTCCTCAACTATTATTGCACAGCTTTAACAAATCTTTCATGGCAGTGAATATTTCTATGTATTATTCATGATACACTTTGATGGGAATTTGGTCAAATAAATTAATTTTGTTTTGCTTCATTCATAAATGAAAGAATTTAGTTTTCTAAGATGGGTAATTATTTTATTTTAATTTATAAAAATAAAATTATATAACCTGACATAGTAATTTGAATATATAAATTTTATTTTGTTAAAACCTATTTTTTGGACAATTTTTACTGTATTGAGCCAATGTTGTGATACTTTATTCCATTCAAATTGACAACCATGGGGTTCAATTTAATTCTCAATGTGTTTTTGTGGGGGAGGGTTAAAATTTGTACCAACCAATTCATGGTTCCTGCTTTCTTCTTTGGGTCATTCAATTTCTTTTGGATATAAATAGATAAGAAGAAACTATTAAGAATTGCAATCTCACCGGTCCACTACCAATTTCAATAGTTCATTAACTACTTAGTTAGTAGAGTAGTTGTTTTGGTAACCTTATCTTGAATTAGTGACCCATAGTATTTTCTGACCCATGGTAATGTCCCATGGTGTCACTAGCAATGTAATCCTAAATATGTTGTTAACTAATAATGAGAAGGAAATCAATCTTCCCAGTGTGTGTTCCATCATATATACTTCATCTCTTTTGTTAAAATTTAACATGGTATCAGAGCGTATGGATTGATCCATTCCTCTTGTCTTGGTTAAGCCTTATAACATAGTGCAAATCACACACACATCCAAATCTGATCTCACATATGGAGGTTGTTGATTAAGATGGGAACACATCACATTCAACATGGATGCATGAGGGCACAAATGCACCCATACTTTTTATTTTTTCCCTCTTGGAAGGTCGACGCATGTTATCGCATCAGGAGGCGCATCATTCTTAATCGATGCACCTTTCAAATAAGAAGAAATGTGTAATCGACGCTCTTTGTTCTCAGAAGACACATGTCGGTCTCGACGCACTTTCATTGAATCTAGAATGTGCCAATCTCTGGTCACTTGCACCAATTTTTTTCGATGCACTGTGCCAGTTATACAAGACATGCCACTATTTTTAAAATTCTAGAAAAGTCCAAATCTTCTATTTGATCTCTAGTTAGTCATACCAACATGGTTATTACTACCACAAGCACCTCCAATTTGAAGCATATATATGTACCTGTATTGACTCATACCAACTATGAGTTTTGGTCTATCAAGATAAATACGTTTCTCCAACTCAACAAATGTTGGAATATGGTTAAAACTGAGTTCAAATAACCTGATACAAATGATCTAGTCGTAATGTATTCTTCCCAAAGAATGTTGTTGAAGCTTGTCGATACTGATGTCTCACATCCAAATGGATGATCCAAAGCTACATTGAGGAGTCCATTCTACCATGGATCTCAATAGCTACTAGCGCACATCAAGTTGGAATCTGCTCGCATCCACCTACAAGGGAACAAAAAGAGTAAAAATGGTAATATTGCAAGCTCTTTGATTTCAATTTGAAATTTTGAAAATAAAGGAAACTGAAACTGTAGATTAGTTTATGACTCGAGTTTCAGGAATTATGACTCAATTCCAAACCTATGGCAAGGTTATGGAATAGAAGGTAGCTGTTTAGAATATTTTATGGTGTCTCACCAAGAAATTTTCTATGGTTGTTACTACCATATAAGAAGCAAAAGACCTATCTTAGTTCACCCTAAAAGAGTTAACATGATCCCTTCTATCCCATGAAGCTCGACTCAATCAAGAAGAATAGTCACTAACAAATGCATTAAGTACTCAATATTCCCTTAGCAGAGTTCGAGGAAGATGAGGTCAAGGTAGAGGAAGTAGAGGTTGAGGGTCTTCTCATACAGAGGCAAAAGAGAGTCATGAACATTCAAATCACTCCAAGCACTTTCACAACTCTCAAGGTCAAAGGGGGAGAGGCAAGAGATGGACTAGTAAGTACAATATTCAGTGCAACTACTGCAAGAAGTATGGCCATTATGAACGAGAATGTAGAAATAAGAAATCGAACTAGAAAAGTGGTCAAGCCAATGTCTCTAAAAAAGAATACCGCTCATAAGAGATTATGTTCCTCCCCTATTAAGCAATTGAAGAACATTGAACCATAGATTTATGGCTACTAGATAATGACTCCAACAATCACATGACATGTAACAAGTCACTATTATCTAGTTTGGATTCCTCTGTTGTCACGAATATTAAGCTAGGAAATAAATTTTTGGTTCCCACACAAGGAAAAGGTATTGTTCCTATACTTACAAAGTAGAAAGAGAAGAAATTTATTCATGATGTTTTCAATGCACCAAATCTTAAAGTCAATCTAATCAGTGTGATTCAATTACCTTAGAACAAATATGATCTTCGATTTTTTGATACATACTGTGCCATTTATGATAGACGCCCAGTAGGAGACTAATAGATAAAGTAGAAATCAATAAGCATATCATATTTCTACTTAGTCTCAAAACTACCAACCTTTCACAGTATGTAGCCCATACCGTCTATAGCCCAGATGAAACTAGGTTATGACACTGTATATTTGGTCATATTCCCTTCTAGATTCTCAATCTTCTACAAAAACAGTCCATGGTCAAGGGGTTACCAGTCATAAATGAAAAATCCAACTCCTCTGAGGATTGTAATGATTGGGAAACATCAAAGGGACAACTTCCCCACTTCCACATCTCGAGCCAAAGGACATATTGATATAGTTGATACATACCTCTATGGACTCGTGCAAACCCAATCCATAGGAGGTAGCTTTACTTTCTAACATTTATTGATGATTTTAGTAGGAAAGTCTAGATTTATTTCCTCAAGAGCAAATCAAACACCTTCTCTAAGCTCAAATATTTTCAAGCCCTAACTAAGAATCAGTCTAGGAAGGTCATTAAACTGATCAGGTTAAATGGTGGAGGTGAATATGCTTCACATGATTTTAGAGAGTTCTACAAGCATCATGGCTTACATAGACAGTTCACCACCAAATACACTCCACAATAGAAAGGGGTTGTTGGATGAAAGAACCGGACCATTATGAACATGGCCCACAGCATGTTGTCACATAAGAATCTATCAAATGAGTATTGGGATAAAGAGGTTGCATGTTTAGTCTAGTTGTTGAACAAATCTCCTACAGTGAGTGTCCAGGACAAGATTCTTGAAGAAGCATGGAGTGGCACTAAGACTAGTGTTGCACATTTAAGAGTTTTTTGTTTTGTTGCAATTTTGCATGTATCAGGTGATGAACTCAGAAGAAATGTGGATAATAAGAGTGAGTGGTACATCTTCACTAGTTACAATGAACACTATAAGTCTTACAAGTTGTAAAATATTGTCACTAAGAATATTGTGGTGAGAAGAGATGTGAAGTTCCTTGAAGAAAAATACTGGAGTAATCCTTCAGATATACAACAACAAGAAATTTCATATCAGTCATATATACCTCTTAGACTTCCAACATTGGAAGTACAATAGCCAGAGGAAACACCAACAAATAGTCCACCTCAGAAACAGAAAACCAAAAGCTTGAGGGAGATATATGAGCAGACTCCTGTTATTGATGAACATCTATAATATGTGATGTTTTCCTATCATCCCACAACTTTTGATGAAGAAGTAAAGGATGCACACTAGGTACAATCAAGGAATGTAGAGATTGATATGTTATTGAGAAAAATTAAACTTGTGATCTTGTTAATATGCTAGCAGAATAAACCATCATTGGAGTCAAATGGGTCTATAAGACCAAGCTGAATGAAAAAAGAGACCTAGAAAATCACAAATAAAGGTTGGCTTCCAAAGGATATGCACAATAATATGGTGTGGATTATGATGAAACCTTTTCTCTAGTAGCAAGGATGGATACCATCCAATTTGCACTTGCTATTGCAGCACAAAATCATTGACATGTAAATATCAAATGTACATCAAATCGTCCTTTCTTAATGGTATTATTGAAGAATAAGTTTATGTAGAATAGCCACCTGGATATACTATCAAAGGTCATGAACAAAAAGTGTTCAAGATCAAATATTCCTTATATGGTCTTAAACAAGCTCCACATGCTTGGTACAGTAAGATTGACTCCTATCTCATCAACAATGGATTTAGCAGGAGCAGCAATGAGCCCACTCTATATGTCAAAATAGATCAAGAAGGTAAAATGTTGATTCTATATCTTTATGTTGATGACATGATTTACACTAGAAATTTGATGCTTGAAGAATTCAAGATAGTCATGAAAAATGATTTTGAGATGATTAATCTAGGTCTAATGAAGTACTTCTTTGGTATGGAAGTTGCACAAAATGAACAAGGCATTTTTATCTGTCAACATAAGTATGCTACATATATTTTGCAGAGATTCATAATGGATAAATGTAAACCTGGAGAAACCCCCATTGCTCTAGGAACCAAGTTAACAAAGAATGATGATGGAGCATCAATAAATCTACACTATACAAAAGAATGCCAGGCAGTTTAATGTACTTGATTGTTACTATATCTAATTTGATGTATGTTGTCAGTCTCATTTCTATATTTATGAAGTCTCCCAAAGACTCGCAATGGAAATTTGGAAAAAGAATAATGAGATATGTTGCAGGCACGCATGGACGTGGCCTTTGATACACTCACTCACTATACAATACTCTCACAGGGTACATTAATAGCGATTTTGCAGGTAGCATTGATGATAGAAAAAAAACATTTTGTTATGCTTTCCATTTGGGTACAAATATGATCTCTTGGGCATCTCAAAAACACCTATTGTCAGCATGTCATCTACAGAAGAATAGTATGTAGCAACCACCACAACAACTTTCCATGCAATTTGGCTAAGAATACTTTTAAAAGATATGGGACACATAGAAAAAGATCCAACTCCTATCTTTTGTGACAATAGTTCTGCAATAACATTGTTCAAGCATAATGTCTTTCCCAAAAAAAGTAAACATATGACACTCACTGTGATTTCATGTCATTCATGAGTTAGTCAATAATGGGGATATTACTTTACCATTTTGTGACTCTAAGGAGCAATTTGCTGACATGTTACCAAACCATTAGCAACACTTGCATTTGAGTTTCAGAGATATCACTTAGGCATTGGTAGTGCTCACAATGTTGTCCTGGTTGAGATTAAGAGGGTGTGTTAAGAATTGTAATCTAGGTGGTCCACTACAAGTCAATATTGCATTATTAGTTGAGCAGTTGTTTTGGTTATCTTATCTTAAATTAGTGACCCATAGTATTTTAGGACCCATGGTAATGTCCCATGGTATCACTAGCAATGAAATCCTATATATGCTGTTGTTTAATATCCATCATATATGATTCATCTCTCTTGTTAATTTAAGAGAAACCACTTTCAACTTCAAAGTTGGTGAGAATATTTTTTCCCATAAGTAAAAGTAATTGTTTCAACCAATTACTAAAATCACAAGAATAATAAAATGTTACTAAGTTTTATCATATATCAAATACATAATTTTCAGAAAACTGTGAATAGGTAAAACCATGTTTCTAAGACTTTATAGGTCACAAGTCTTAATCCATGCCTTTGTGAGTAACAAATACCTAGCTAAATATCAAAATAACAAAAACAATTTCATATTTAAGAAAATACAAAAAATATTAAACATTTTGCTCAATATTTCTATATTATGGTACTCTTACTTTCCTTGGAAAAAGCACAAACAAATCTCACTGCTATTTGTTTGTATACTATAAGAAAATCTACAGTATTTGCTCACACGAAATCCTGTTTGCCTGTCCTGTAATAGGTGACAGACGTTTCACATGGCTTTTGCAAATGAACAAAGAGTACGCCCCTCAATCGTCAAACTGAAGCAAAAGGACGTTGCTTGTTCAGATGACAAAGAAATACTGAATTCCAAACACTATCGTATTTCTTCTCCCTTCAGTCAGCAGCTTTAGAACACTAATTCAACGCTATATTATCAATTCAAGGCATCTAAGCTTGACCTAACTTTTATATTAATTTGTACAATTTTATAATCATATATTCTCACTGTCATAGTTGGCACAGACTTCTGAGTCCATGGACGCATCTCAACTTCTGTAGCTGGCCATTTTGAACTCTTATGAACTGATAAGGATTGTTCTTTGTTCACATTTACGCTCTTATTTGGCTGAAATTTGTCGTTAGCTAACATAATAACCAGTTTTCTAATTACATTTTCCAAAGTCTTAGTTATAAGGATTGATAGTATGTGGATATGGGGATTTGAATTCTGGAGAGGAGGAAAGTAACATTTCCTCTAAACCTAGCCTAGTTACAATCCATTGATCCGTCTAAATCGTAGCAAAATAATTGTTTTTCTAATTCCTAATAACTTTTTTTCTCATCCAATCTAGTTAGCTAGTGAGGTCTTTTTAATTACAACCCAAAGTTTTGACGAAATATGTCATGCTGGTTTTCATAATATATTTATTTAAAATATTAAAGAAAATTCAAATTTAAATTTAATAGATTGTAATATATATAAAAGAATAGTTATTTTATTATACCTGCCGCGCAGGTATTGCAATCGTTCAATTTCAAACCGCGTTGACTTTGAGCATTAGCTGGTGTTTTTTGACGCGGCTTTAAAAAATCAAACCTGTTTTCCTAAGTCATACTTTGGGGTTTGTAAAATATTTTTTTTAATTTTGTTAAAAATCTATTTTTCTAAACCGCTGATTGATTGATAGGCGATGATGTCAACATTGGGGTTTGGTATCTGGATTTCAGTCGACATGTGGCAAGATGACATCATAATGATAAAATTAAAAAAATAAAATTTATATCCCATCGCCATTGCCACGCGTTCATTCTCAAGGTCCACTCATTGGATCTCCATTTGCGTCTGCTTGATCTCCATTTCCGTAAAC
This sequence comes from Pseudotsuga menziesii, assembly GCA_001517045.1. Taxonomy (NCBI): domain Eukaryota; kingdom Viridiplantae; phylum Streptophyta; class Pinopsida; order Pinales; family Pinaceae; genus Pseudotsuga; species Pseudotsuga menziesii. Next base: position 22,289 of record LPNX010397100.1, on the reverse strand, counting down.
TTCAACTGCATTTCCCTCTGCTTCAACTGCATTGCAATGCGTTCATTCTCAAGTTTCAGGCGTTGGATCTCCGTTTCCTGGTGCTTGATCTCCATTTCCCGCTGCTTGATCTCCATTTCCTGCTGCTTCAACTGCAGTGCCATGGGTTGCTTCTCCAGTTTGGCGCGTTGGATCTCCATTTCCATGCGTTGCTTGATCTCCATTTCCATCTGTAGTTCCATGTGTTCCTTAATCTCCATTTCCTTACGCTTCAACTTCAGTGCCATGCGTTCCTTCTCCAGTTGCAGGCGTTGGATCTCCATTTCCTTCTCCTTGATCTGCAGTTCTAGTTGGAGTGCCATATGTTTGTTTTGACGTTTCATATTTTCATTCTCCAGTTCCATGAGTTCATCTGCATCTCTGATATTCCATCTATGTCCATCTATATGCTTCACCTTGTCATCTGTCCATTGCATCCATGGCGCTAGA
>LPNX010397100.1:0-10159 GCA_001517045.1 Pseudotsuga menziesii | reverse complement strand
TTTGATCAACAAGAACTTATATTTACAGGTAGCCTTTCATCAAACATTTGATCAACAAGTTTAACCTTTAATGATTCGAGAGCCTTATATTTAAGTGGATAGAAATTTTTGCTTGAGATTTTGAGTGTACTACAACCTCTATTTTTGTTAAAGCATTTAACTTATCAATCCACATACAGTATAGGCAATTTTCTGTCATAAAAAAATACATTTATTTGATTTAAACAAGTTCTTATTATTTAACGGGAGGCAAACAAATTACAGAGCTTTTGGGGGACGCATAAATCTAAAAATAAAATTGTTAATTATTAATGAGGAAAACCTAATTAATAGAGTTAACTTTTGTTAAAGCATAATAAAAACCTAATTAATATATTGATTTCTGTAAACTATTCATAATTAAATTTAAAAACTTATAGTAATCATATTTGTTTAAAAATTAAAAAAAAACTTAATAAATATTGTTTATCCATAAATTAATATCATACTTATGGAGCCGAGAGGCTCTTTACAACCTAGTATGGGGGAGATCTTGTAACGTTTTGTAACGTTATTTTTATTAATAATACCAAAGTTGATAGCTCATTGAGTGTAATACTTTAGAAGAGGTTTGCACCTAGAGAAATTTGATCCCTCTCGGTGCTTGATAGAGCCTAGGATTTGGATCTACGCTGGTAATATGCTAAGTTATAACATACAATAACTCATAGAGAAGTAAGCAAACGAGCACTTACCTTTGCTTAGTGTTATATTTACTTAGTTGTGATTAGTTAAACAACTTTCACTATCTTCGTCGTATCTAGGATTATTAGTCATAGATTATACAATTAAACACATAACAACACCCTTTTCAATGTTCAATCTATTTACAATTAATCTTATACTTAAATTCGTTCTCAAGGAACACTTAGCCTTACATATTTATTAATTGTATTAGGGTGAGTGCACAAAGTTGAGGGGCCTTTTAGATGCAATGGTAGAGTGAAGCTAATTATTCAAGATCGATGAAACATAAATCAACCCAAGCAATGCCGACCCTGCCAAGCCTAGTCCCAAGCCTTCCAACATGCTTTCCAATTAGGATAGTTAAGTACAACGCGCATGCGTTATAGTGTACAAAAACTCTCTCACGTTGTGTAAAACCTTTTTATGCTCAAAACAGGTTGAGCCCGTCATTTTTTCCACAACCACGCGCAACAACTTGTTTGGGCGAAGCAAAACGAGCAAGGGTGAACATGTTTTGGGTGATAAAACACCAACAAACTCCACCTTGGGAATTAATCTCTTCCCTATGAGGTATTTACTCCAAATCCTCTCATACTAATTTCCCTATTTTCAATAATTTATATGCCCTAATATGGATTGAAACCATTTTTTTTAATTTATATGCCCATAAAGAAATTTGCATGCCCAATGGAAACCAAAACCCCAATTTACTAATAAAACCCAAATCATTTTGACTATTTGCATATGTATATTCACAAGCATCCTTGTGAATCCAAACCAAAATTCATAAATATGTAAAGTTTCTCAAGTATATTGCAAGGTTGCATAAGAAATTTACATTCCCAATGGAAACCCAAACCCCAATATACTCATAAAAAACAAATCAATTTCACTATTTGCATATGCATATTCACAAGCATCCTTGTGAATCCATACCAAACTTCACAAATATGCAACGTTTGTCAAGTATATGCAAGTTTGCATAAGAAATTTACATTCCCAAAGTAAACCAAAACCCCAATTTACTCATAAAAAGAAAATCAATTTCACTATTTGCATATGTATATTCACAAGTCTCCTTGTGAATTCAAACCAAAATTCACAAATATGCAAATTTTGTCAAGTATATTGTAAGGATGAATACAACTAACAATATTTCAAGTAGAATTCATATCTTCCCTAAAAAAACATAAACAAACATGGTAAATCCCTTGCCTCTATCCAAAATATCGAAGACGTTGGTCGTCCAAGGACATTAACAAACACCTTATAGTTTTGATGAAACTTCGTAATCCAAGTGTTAAAATAAGATATAGAAGCTTGCCATGCTTAACAAATATTTCCCCTCGACTGAAGGGTACATTTTGGTTAAGTTCAAGACAACGGAGTTCAACGATAGGCTCTATGAACATCAATATACATAGGGAGGTTGAGGTGTTTGATTACATGCCAATCACATACTGTCATACATGATAGAATCCAGTGGAAACCTTGCAACCATAAAAGGCACTATACACAATTATGCAAAGTCTCTCATGGGCATATAGAAAGAGTGCATACAACTAAAATAACATCAAGTGGAATCCATATATGGCCCAAGTTACATATAAAACAAATATGCTAAATGGACTTTGGAGTCGGCCAAAATCATTCACGCTACAACAAATAATTACATATCTATAAAAATCCTTTCCTATATTGGGATTTTATTCATCAATAGCACCTTCTTCTACCTCTTCTAGGCTCTAGCCCTTGCCTCTTCCCGCAATTTGGGAGTTGGTCTTGCAAGGGCATTAGTCAACACCTCACAATTTCGATAAAAATTCATAATTCGATCCTTAAAATAAGCTATAGGAGCTTCTCAATCAACATATGCACATAGGACATTTTATGTACATGCATCTACAAATTGGAATTAATACAAATTTACAACATTAATTAAAGATGAAAAAATGTTAAATGTTTATTCTTTATTGTAAAATTCAAGATCAATTTTAAAATTTAAATCATAAATAGTTTATGTTGTTATTTGTCGTACATTAGCTTTACACTTTTCATTGCTTAGAGATGACATTATACCATGTGTTTAATTTTCTAATGATATTTTATTTGTATTTATGATTGCAGTGGCTACTATGGACCACAATGAAAAGACTTTGAGAGTTATTGGTCATCTAAGGGATATTGGTTCTGTTTGGAGGGCTGGAGATGAAATCTGTCACTCCTTGTGAGCATCATTGTTGGCCATAGTAGATACGATAAATAGATAAAATGTCACATGCCCCAATTTTGCAAAAACAATATTATCTTATTTGATTTTATTTAAGGACAATATGTTAAATTTTATGCTAAGTTGTAATTGATGACTCAGCAGAGTCAAGGATGTTTAATGTAATTCTGAATATTTTAATTATAAATAAATAAAGGTGGAGACAACAGCTTAGGAGAGCTGTTAAAAGAGTGTTTACTGGTCAAATTGGTGGAGGAGACTGGGTGGAGAGAAAATAGACATGTGGCAGCATCCTGAAACCACTTCCAACTATTGCGGGTGGGAACCTCCCTACATTTGGGGTCATGATTCCCCAAGAAAGTGGGATCAGAGCAGGTGGCTCAATTAATGACAGCTGACTCAAAAAACCTAGGCAATATTTATAAAAATATCCATTGAAGAGAGCTGAGGCTGCTCATTCTAGAGAAGTGATCATTCAGGTGAATGTACTTCAGAGAAATTCAATGGAAGGGAATTGTGGGAAGAGTTTGAGGGGATAATTGCTAAGTGATCTAGTGCATATTTTCAGGTGAAGGATCTTACTGCTGAGTGTAGAGTGTATACTGAGTCATTGGACTAGTCTATTGTTTGCATGCTCCACCAGTTCTCAGCCAAGAAGACCAGGAACAGGCTCGGGGGTCTTGAGGAAGCATTGTTTGAGCACTCTCCAAGAGTTGGTAGGGAGGAACCGCCTCTTAACACTGTTGTTGTCCATCCTAATTAGGTTCTACATTCTTTGTTTTACTGTGTTAGATAGTTAAATGTGAATCTGACTATTAAATGAATGTTAAATATTTAGTTGTAAAATGTTAGAGTTAGTAACCTTTTTATATTATTGAAGGAATGAATCTAAAATAGATGGAAAATAAATTCTAATCTGTGTTTTTCCACATCTGGAAGGACCAGACCATACTCCAGCACAAACAAAGTATTTAATATAGATGAAGGAAATGGTAAGAGACTGAAATGATTAGATGTGTTATGCATATCATAATAGTAGAGTAAATTATTTCAGTGTGTAGATTACTATCAAAAATAATAATAACCTGGTTATCTATGTTATTGTTTTACAAGTTGATGTATGTACATATACTGGAGAAAACAAACTACTTTACCTCATGGAAATTGCTTGGAATTTATCAGCTTATTTACTAAGCTTATTAATTGCAAATAGAAACATGTCTTGATACTTTATGAATTTAAAATGTTTACTTGTTCGATCATACCTGTAAACCTGTAAGAACTAGTAATCTTTCTGCATTAGCATAAATGCTAAGTAAGCCCAGGATTCAAAGTTAGATTCGACCTACTTGAAATAAAGAAGACTCATCAGTAAGCTGAAATAAAACAAAGCGCAAGTCAACCTTATTATGTTACGAAAAGGAAACTGCTTTAGTTATCATAATTTGAAAATATGTAATGCTAATCATTGGACTGTTTCTTTTTCTTCTAACTATTAGCTGTTAGTAAACCGCAGATTCAACATTTCATGTTATCTCAAAATTTTAAATTTTTTGAAAATTTAGGGTTTTGACATGTGGTAATGAACACATGTTCTCCTACCTGAAACTCCTTTGGAGTTCTTTTAAGTTCTGCTTGACTTTTCTGTCAATCCTGTACAACTTTCAGATTACCTTATACCTGCTTTACATTTTATTCCATTTCCTTTAACAGTTCAAGACCTAATGCGAATCTATCCACCAGATTACTCCAAGAGATAGGAGTATTACATTTCCTTCCATACAAAATTTTGAAAGGACTAAATCTGGCTGATGCCTGATAATTATTATTATAAGCAAATTCTACCAGATGTAAATAATCCTCCCATTTACCTGGATGATCTTTCACGCACATTCTTAATAGATCTTCTAGTACTTGGTTTAATCTTTCAATTTGTCCATCTGTTTGAGGATGAAATGAAGTACTAAAATTTAATGTAGTGTTTAATCCTTTAAACAGATATTTCCAAAAGTTACCTATAAATTTAGGATCTCTATATGAGATTGGGGAGTTGTGCAAAATTAGCACCTCATTACTGTGGTCCATTTGAAATTCTATCCAGGATTGGACAAGTAGCTTACCAATTAGCATTACCACCAAATTTAGGAGTACATAAAGTTTTTCACATTTCTGTATTAAAGAAATATGTTCATGATGCTACTCATGTTGTTAAATGGAGTAATGTACAGGTGGAACTAGAAGGATATTTTATGGTGGAACCAGACTGTATCCTTGGGCGGAGGGAGATCACACTTCGGAATCGCACCATTCGACAGGTGAAGGTGCAATGGAGGCACCTTAGTCTAGAGGAATCCACATGGGTATTGGAAAGTAATATATGAGATGCATATCCACTTCTGTTCCAGGGGAATTCAGAGGATGAAGAATAAATAACATCAAGAATGATGTTATGTTCTAAGAGGGTGTGTATGTCACATGCCCCAATTTTTGCAAAAACAATATTATCTTATTTGATTTTATTTAAGGACAATATGTTAAATTTTATGCTAAGTTGTAATTGATGACTCAGCAAAGTCAAGGATGTTTAATGCAATTCTGAATATTTTAATTATAAATAAATAAAGGTGGAGACAACAGCTTAGTAGAGTTGTTAAAAGAGTGTTTACTGGTCAAATTGGTGGAGGAGACTAGGTGGAGAGCAAACAAACATGTGGCAGCATCCTGAAACCACTTCCAACTATTGCAGGTGACAACCTCCCTACATTTGGGGTCATGATTTCCCAAGAAAGTGGGATTAGAGCAGGTGGCTCAATTAATGACAACTGACCCAAAAGACCTAGGCAATCTTTATAAAAATACCCATTGAAGAGATCCAAGGCTGCTAATTCTGGAGAATCCTCTATTAATATTGCACATTGATCTAGGAACAAAGAATCAATCTCATCAAAGAATAATCAACAAATACCCATGAAATGGTGTTAATCAGAACCAGAATGGTTTCCTCTCTGTATGTTCAATAAACAATGAATAGTTACAATACCAATGTCAAGAAATTGCTTGAATCAATGAGAAATTTGAATACCTAAGGATGTAATTCAAAATCATGAGTGAGTCTAGCTTAACTGACTCTTAGCCATTCAATCACACTCAGTTAACCACTTGACCAAAACCCTAATTGAATCACCAAACCCTAACTGAAGTCGGAGTGCAATAAAAGACTGAATCTCAACTGAAGGAGATCAAACACATGTCATAACAAGCCAACCATCAAGTGCTAGTGCTCCATGAATTCAATGAACCCCGATGAGGTTAACTGAAGCTGAATTGACCATCAGAAGTTGGTGGAGGCGCCCTGTTGACTCCAGATCATTAAATAATAATAAATAATCATTAAATATTCATTAAATAATGTATTTAACGAGAGGAGATGCCTTAACTGACTGGTTGATCTGATTGTAACCACCAGTTAGAAATTAGGTGCATCAATATCACTCAGATCACCCCTGGAGTGCTCCAGTTAGCCTCCTTGACTATAGGAGAAGGCTAAGTTAGCCTCCTTGACTGTAGGAAGGCGTGGGTGTGACTGGATGATGGCAATTAATGCTCCACTGATGTCAATTAATGTCAATTATACTTAAGATAGTGGTTTAACTAGGCCAATTTGACCAAAAAGAGTGTGTATGATGGTAAATGTCTCCAACGCCCCCCCTTAAGCTATACTCGGGAAGAGTTAGAAAACATAGATACATAAAAATTCTAGGGCCCCGAAAACAAAGTCCATAGGTCATCCTGTACAATAAACTAACTACTTAATATAACCAAGGAAACGGGGAAAACCTCATGGGAAAAATACCCCCCCTCAAAATAAGCAGTAAATCAAGAATTGGTTCTTCTATGCAGCAGTATCCTGAGACTGTGCATGTGAACCTCTGAATCCAAAATAAATGAATATGTCTGGAGGAATCTTCCACTTTGGAAGAAGAACAATGCACTCAACTAAATCAAAAATATAAACAGCTACACGGTGAAAACTGGACCCATGTAGAGCAACTGAAATCACCTGAAGAGAGAACAAAGGTTCTTGAGGATTCGAACCATGTGTGGAACACTCAAGAAACTGATATGTTGCAGCCTTGAACAGAAAACCATGAGTGGTAAAATCAGCCCCAATGTTTAGGAGCAAGTGTCCAAGCAAATGCAGTATGTCTTCCTCTTTACTAGTTCTGTGAGGAGATGAGCATGTGACCAAAGGTGGAGAATCCTTGGGACTCTGGAGAGAGAATGATTGAGCTCCATAATCTGATATAGCTTTAGAAATATCTAATGATTCAAAAAATAACATATCAGCAACCTCATAAGACGAAACTAACACCAAATCCCCAGCAGCAAAATTGAAGAAGAACTGCGGTACTTGATTTTTCACAGCGGAATTGGTGAGAGCAGCTACAAGCATGACTGAAAGATCTTGGATTTTAAACTATGAACCAAATAATATCATATCAAAAATTAAATCATATCTAAAAAGGTTCACAACAGATCCAAAACTATAAAATCAAATCAAATCCCCAGTAGCAGTTTCGAAGGAGACTTGCGATACTTGTTTCTTCACACCGTTGATGAGAACAGCTACAAGCAGTACTAAAGGTTTATGAACTTGAAATTTTGAACCAAGAAATATCATATCAGATCCAAATAAGATCATATCAGATCCAATAAGGTTCATATCAGATCCAAAATTATGGTCAACCGAGACGGTGGATGCACATTTGTCTTTTTCTTCAAAATTCTGAATTTTGGTGCATGCAATCCTGCAGGATTTTGCTAGAAGATCTAGATCATGGGGAGAGAATGTGTCACTCTTATAATATAATATTTCTACCAAAATATCCAATTTTTTACATATTTGCACACCAGCAGCAACATTAGAGGGAGAAAAATCAAATTTCTCTTCACTTTCGTAAGCAATTACTGGTAAATTTTGCACAGAATTCAAAGGAAAATCACCGGTGAATGTTTGTATGGAAGTGCAGCAGTGTTTTTATTTAATATTAGAGATTCAAATGTCTTCTTTTGTTTCAGCAATATGAGGAGATGAGATATCAGAGATCTCATAAACTTTCGGAGCATCAGGAGAAGGAGTCACTGCATGGAGACTTTCTTCAATTCGAATTGAATGTGTAGAAGATTCTGCTTCATCTTCATCTTGAACAACATCATCAGAGAGAGTGAGGATGAGACTTTTGAGTAAAGAAATATTGTAGTGCTGGATGTGATCTCCAAAGTACTATTATGATCCTCATTGTGCTTGCCAAAGGTTTTGTCTAATTTTGTCTAGACTTCCTTTGGGTATTCAGCAGAACAAATAAGGCAGTACAAGCTAGGAGAAAGGGCCATACCTATTGCTCCAAAAGCTCTATCACCATCATTTATCCAGTCATTATCATTCTCATAAGACTATTTTCCAAGTCCAATAGACACCTCATAGAGACCTTGTCTCTTCAGAGATGCAATCATCTTCAACTTCCATTCTGAATAGCTTGTGAATGGGGTGAGAAGAGGGATTGATGAGTCCATTCAAAGTTGTACCTATTAAAACCTGCAAATCAAAACAAAAGGGGCACCGTAAGGTCGGACAGCCTACACATTTTATGCTTTCATCACACCCAACATAGTCAATCAAGCAATCTTGATCAACAAGTTCTTTACTTGGGATATTGAGTGGTAAGCCTTGGCTTCTGGTGCAGTGCTGAAATTTTGAGCTATTGCTCACTTTTTAGGGAGAAATCTGTCAAAAAGCTTGTTTTTGAGAGATAGATATTTTTCCCGCCGTATGCTCTGATACCATATTAATCTTGCAAATTGATCTAGGAACAAAGAATCAATCTCATTAAAGAATAATCAACAAATACTCATGAAATGGTGTTAATCGGAACCAGAATGGTTTCCTCTATGTATATTCCATAAACAATGAATAGTTACAATACCAATGTCAAGAAATTGCTTGAATCAATGACAAATTCGAATACCCGAGGAGGCAATTCGAAATCATGAGTGAGTCTAGCTTAACTGACTCTTAGCCATTCAATCACGCTCAGTTAACCACTTGACCAAAACCCTAATTGACTCACCAAACCCTAACTGAAGTCAGAGTGCAATAAAAGACTGAATCTTAACTAAAGGAGATCAAACACATGTCATAGCAAGCCAACCATCAAGTGCTAGTGCTCCATGACTTCAATGAGCCTCGATGAGGTTAATTGAAGCTGAACTGACCATCAGAAGTTGGTGGAGGCACCCTGTTGACTCCAGATCATTAAATAATAATAAATAATCATTAAATAATGTATTTAATGAGAGGAGGCTCCTTAACTGACTGGTTGAACTGATTGTAACCACCAGTTAGCAATTAGGTGCATTAATATCACTCAGATCACCCCCAGAGTGCTCCAGTTAGCCTCCTTGACTGTAGGAGAAGGCTAAGTTAGCATCCTTAACTGTAGGAAGGCGTGGGTGTGACTGTATGATGGCAATTAATGCTCCATTGATGTCAATCAATGTCAATTATACTTAGGATAGTGGTTTAACTAGGCCAATTTGACCAAAACGAGTGTGTATGATGGTAAATGTCTCCAACAGCCTCATTCTGGAGAAGTGATCATTCAGGTGAATGTACTTTAGAGAAATTCAATGGAAGGGAATTGTGGGAAGAGTATGAGGCGATAACTGCTAAGTGATCTATGTTGGACACTTGGGCAGACTCGGGTTAACGCTTTACACGTCGCACCAACAAAAGACCCACTGTGTTGGCCCTTTCGGCAACAACCTGCGCGCAGGTTGCAGTCTCACCCGAAACAGCAATGGGGTGCCGCAGAATCAGGTTTCTGCATGCAGAGAGGGGTATTACTATACCTTAGCCTTTCTAAATAATTACTAAACAACTTCTTGTTAACTTATCATTCATTCACATATAACTTCGCAGCATAATAAACAAACAAAACTTGCATAACCCACTACCGGGAATTCACAGCGCAGCTTAGTATTAATGGAGATCTTATATTATCAGATATATTCGGTTTAATGCATGAAAATAACAAAACAAGAACAACACAACAAAACCACAACACCAAATATAATGTGGTTCACCCCCAGTGTAGGGGCTACGTCCACAAACTGCGTTTTATTCCTCTTTCCTCAAAACCACAG
>LPNX010397092.1:0-17084 GCA_001517045.1 Pseudotsuga menziesii | reverse complement strand
CAAGGAGAAATTTTACACAGATCTCACCAAGCAATTTCTGTGCTCCTTACCGACCTTGTTGTTCAAATTCCTGATCAAGAAGGGAGTAGGACATATTGTCGAACCTCGCCCATCACTTCACGAACCTCCATCAAACTCTAACTGGGAAGAGAAACAAAGGAAGTGGGAAAACTTTATTGTAGAAAGGGAGTGGGAATACTTCCTAAGCAAATAGACTGAACTATCTGGGATTTCTAAAAGCGTCGGGTAGGCTATGGGGGGGTAATTGATCATATGTTGAGATAGAGTAGAGTGGATTCTATTCGACTAGAAACAGATAGCAGTCACTAGTAATGAGAAGTCGACCAAAAGGGAACTCAAGAGAATAGTATCACACGAAGGTATGTCGGACATTCAGAAAATAGAGAGGGACGAGAGACAAAAGAGGAGGGAAGCAAGAAGAGAAAGAGCCTTAGAGTTGCATAGAGGAAGGAGTCCTAAGGAAGAAGAAGGCATGGAACAAGAGGCATCCCCTATGGAAGAAGAATTGTGTATAGAGCAGCCAAAATCTCTCCAATTAAGAGCTCCCCATGAAGGAACAACTCTCTCTCCGTTGAATCTGTGTAGTTGGATACAGACTATTGTTGAAGAGGACCTCCGACTATGAGCTGGTGACTTTAGTATATGGATTCGACTAGACAATGAAACATACACTGGACGACACCTCATTATACATCGGCCAAAGGAAGCGAATTGGGTGACCTTTCAAGTGGCACCCTCCAACCGAAGTATCCACTTACTCTTACTAACACATGAAGGAGCACCCCCCCCACCAAATATAGCTCTAGAAGACATAGAAAATTCAAAACTACGGACAAATAGTTGCAGTGAACCATCGACAACAGAAGTTGACATCAGCCGACTGCTAGTCGACGAAGAATCGACAACCAACAGGAACATAAGTTCCATTGACCATAGTCCTGCAGAGACGAATAAACCAATAACCCCACCACCCTCACCCCCACCTCCACCTCCACCTCTGCCACCTCCTAAGAGCAGTGACAGTGATTCAGACATGGTTCATGGATCGGCTCACATTCCTCTATATGAGGGGGATGAGGACCCCCGACGACACTGGTTTGTCTGCGAGTCGACTTGGGAGGCCAACTAAGTTACAGACAAAGATAGACAAATGGCACAATTTGTTGATGCCTTGAGGAAAAGGGGATTGACGTGGTATATGACCTTTTCGAAAAGAAAACCTAGAGCAACCAAAGCCAAGATCAAGACACAATTTCTATCATTTTTCAAAACTCCAGATGCCAAACACCTGGCAGTGAAAAAACTAAAAACTACATCACAAAAGCTAGGGGAAAGAGTCTACAACTATGATAAGTGCTGGAAAGACCTTCTGAGCTAGCTGGACTATGTTATAGATGAACATTTACTAATGTAGTGGTTTCTTCCAGGGTTATCTCAGAAAGTGCATCGACACATCGGTTTGGAAACGTTCAAAACTTACGAAGATGCACTAACAAAATCTCTTCAAGTGGAGATGGACGAGGACATACCTGCTTACCCCATAGACCACAGATTGGAAGAACAACTCAAGAGTGTACAAAAGTAATTAAAGGAGTTAAACCTTAAGAATTAGGAGATCTGGTGCACCAAATGCTCAACAGCCAGCCACTCCAAAGACAACTGTCGACAGGAATATAGCCGACAGGATCGTGCAGACAAAATCTTTTTGCGACATTTACCAGAAGCACGGGGATCACTTGACAAAAGAATGCCCATTCAACATGAAGAATGGCAAGGCCTCCTAGTGTGCCATCTGCGAGACTAAAAATCATAACATGGTCGACTGTCATTTGAACCTGAAGAACCAACAAAATTATCAAGCGGTCTACCAAACCAATGCAGTGGCACAACATAATGAGAAAAACAATTTAGAAAACAATTCGAATGGTCAGAGATATGATGGTCGATGATATGAGTTCCGGTACGACAATAGACATGAAGGCTGTGGAGGAAGAGGTCGATTCCCTAGGAATTGTGACAACCGACCGTGTCGACCCATCTAGTGCTTTACCTGTTATAAGGAGGGACATCGGTATGCAGAATGTTTGTATAAATATAGAACTGACCTCAAATTTTGTACTCACTGTGGAGTAGGGGATCACTCACTAGAGGATTGCCCTACCATGTTAGAAAAAATAAATACAAAGAAAAATATTAATGTCTTGTCATGTGTGCAAAAAAATGATGTAATAAATACAAAAAATTTGCATATTGTAACTCGTCTAGGAACAAAAACAGGAGCTGATAACCCAAGAATCAATAAAATAAAAGAGAAACATGTCTATCCCGACCCACTGAAAGAAAAACAAACATACAAGGAAGCAACCAATGTATTCAAAGAACTTGCACGACAAGACCAAGTTCACGACACTTGACATAACATAATAAATGAATTAATCCAACTTGTACAAAAAGACAACTCAGTATCTCAGTTCATCGATTTGTTGTATGAAATAAAATGTACCAACTCCAAAAAATTTACAAAGAACATCTGTAGCTTAAATCAAAAAGAAAAAGGTCATGTCGACCCACTTGTCAACTTGGAAATCGAAGGATACAATGTCCGACAAGTAGTACTCGACTTCGGCTCACAAGTAAACATCATGACTCGTGACACTTGGGAACAAATGGGCAAACCTCGACTCTATGAGTTAGGCGTATACCTGAAACTAGCCGACCAGGGCCTAATTGAACCTATAGGACTCTGGAAAAACGTCGACACGACTATAAAAGGAATCTCTACCAAGGTCGACTTCGAAATCATTGACCCTAAGGAAGGATCCAGTTCCTTCCCAGTGTTAGTCTGTCGACCTTGAGGTAGAAAGATGAAAGCATTGATATCCCTGGTGTTATAGCCTGTTTTTGTTTACTATTTTCGAACCATTTGCTTGTCTTAAAACTATGATTTTTCTTATTTTTTTAAAGTTTTGACCGTTTCTTTTAAAATATTTTGATTTTATCCTTAGGTTTATAGTTGATTTTACAGCTTTTCTTTTTAATTTTTGCTGGATTTAATTAATTTCATGGTTTTTATGGGCTTATCGGATGCATATATTTCTAAAAAGTTCTTAAGAAATAGAATAAGAAATTACTTAAACTTATTTACCAAAAAAACAGCACTTAGTTTGGAGTTTTGGTTTAAAAATCACAAAACAGGGATTCTTGTAGTGTTAGCCAGAAAAAATTACACTAGGGCACTACAAGAAAATCGTTTTTGCCAAAATAGTCATTTTTTAGTCCGATTTTTTTGAGGGTTTCATCCCTAAGGTGTTAACTACATCATTTATCACATTTAATACATGTTTTGCTGAGTTTATAAGTGAAATATGTGTCTGGTCTCATGTGAGGGAGATTCTGGCAAATGTATGCAAATTTATGGCAAAATCATGACAGACAGTGGAATGAGGCGACATTGAAGGGAAAGAGGTTCTAAATTAAACATTACGAAGCTGGTGGAGACGCCGAGGTGGAGACACATTGCTTAAAAATCAGATTTGGTAGTTGAAGAAGGAGATTAGGGTTTCGTAGCTTGATGGATTGGAGGTGAGCTGATGACTCAAAGACACCTGGAGTTTTAAATTCGACATCTGCACCTAAAGCAAGAATCTCCTCCTCATGTTTCTACACCTCCAGCGACAGAGACATAATCGCTACTCCCAAGAAGCTGTGGAGCTTAGGATCCCCCATTGGGAACCAATTAGCAACGCTCCAGTCAGGGTGGTCATATATTACTAGGACGGTTGTCTTCAGTGGCAAGGTTGTTAAACATGGCAACTTGGAATGCACTCAAAGAAGCAGCAATAGGTCAGAGGACTAGAACTTAAGGTTGGATGGTGGAACTGGTCTTGAAGAAGGTTATGTAGGATTTTTCATCCAACTTCTTGGCCTAGACAATGCTCCACCTAACAGGGATCAAGAAATAAAGACACTTTGGAAACATTCAAATGGAGGAAAATAGTTTGTTGATGAGATTGTCAAGTTTGATGGTAGTGTTATTCTGACTATCAGCCTTCTTTCATCATATATGCCTTCAACTGAGGAAGCAGCTACAGGCCTTTTATGGAATATTTCTTCAATCAATTCCAATAGGACACTAGTTGCCAAAGCTGGAGCAGTTAAGGAAATTGTTGGTTTGTTAACTAGACGTTCTTTATCCCCAAAGGTAAAGGAGCAAAGTATGTGTGTCCTTTGGAATTAGTCAATTGATGAGAAGCTCAGAGAAAAAATGGAAAATTCAGAACTTCTGTCATCCCTTATTCAAGTACTCAGTGATGACAAAGTTGGGGTAAAGGAGGCAGCAGTTGGAGTCTTGGAAAATTTATCTATGAGCAAATCTCTTGAAAGACACTAAAAATGCATCAAAGGTTGTGAGACGAGAAGTAAGAAATACCTTACTGGAATTAGTGAAAGACAGTTATCACAAGCTTCTTGTTATAGATGAAGGTCTGATTCTAGTACCTTTGATTGGTGCAAGTGCATTTAGATCCTTCAAGTCTCCTGTTAAAGATGCACCTTTACCTGAGGGTGTGAACCTTAAAAAAGTATTTTCAACTCCCTCTAGATTTGGGTTGAATGTTAAGTCTATTGGGCATGAACTTGATGAGACATTGAGGATGGCAATAGAGGTGCAAGGACAGTAGCAGTTCCTTGCATAGCGTGGAGTTTTAGAAAATGAAAAAGGAACCAAACCTCATCCATGGACTGCATCAGAACCGAGGGGTACTCTTATGCCATAGTGGGATAGGATTGCTTGCTTAGTTTTTATACTTGTTCTTGATGATTTGTTAGCTGTTGAACGGGATGCATATTCAATTGCTGACATTTCCATCAATGAAGAAATGTGAAATGCAATACAGGAGGCTGGAGCAATTCCACTCCTTGTACGATTGCTTGGACACAAATATGAGGCCCTGAAAGTTGCTGCAGCATTTGCTTTGGAGAGGTTTTCTCTGAACTATAAAATCAGCATATCAATAGAATCACATGGTGTCATGGATCCCTAGGTATATATTCTGAAGGAAGATGTCTTCTTCAATAACCTTAAAGAAAAGGTTGCCACCATACTGGCCCGGCTATCAAAAACTGGTGAAGAAGTTAAAGTGATGATTCAATTTCGAGCGATTCCTGGATTACTGGATATCATGAACTCAGAAGATACAACTGCAGAGGCAAAAACTGAAGCAGAGGGTGTTCTTGATGAACTTTCAGCAAGGAAATTTAGAACCAAGGACAAGATTGTGAGTGGTGGTGGTCTTCCTTCCCTTGTCAAAATTTTAACAAAGGGAGGCCCCTCTTTGCAAGAGAAGGCTGCCTGTGTCTTAGAGAACCTAGCAATCACTGAATCGTTTGCTGCTGCAATTATTGAAGCAGGCATTGAAGCAGGTTGATAAGGGACAAAGCCTAATTAGAAAATTAAGACAAAAGGTGAAGGCTAAAGATAAAAAATCTGTCAAATTAGAAGAAGTGGAAGAACCTTCAAAAGGAGATAATGAATCTTAGCACCCTCCAGTTGAGAGTGAGAACAAAAATTTGTTATTTATACACAAGGAAGCCCAGCCTGTTCAAAATGAAGCACTCATTGATGAAAAAATTGTTTTCACAGAAAAGGAGCTTCATCTTCCATCTACATTTCAGCTTTGTAGTAATGAAGTATATGGTGAAGACTTGTCTTCCTCCAGGCAGTTCTTCTCTTGAGAATGATTTGGAAAGTCCCAGAAGAATTGGTTTTGTTGATGGTTTTCATTTGGCATCAGAGTATGAAAAGACCGTTCTTCAGCTGAGTCTTAAAGTTGAATCATGTGTTCAAATGGCTGTTGCAGCTCTAAAATATTGGCTGCTAAGGAAGATTTCCTGTGTATCAGATTTTACTGGTGATGTTTTCAGAAACAGATGCAACAAATTATTGAGATTTTTGCTCTGTTTTTCCTGTTTTGGATTACTGAAATTGAATGCATACCACGAGCTGATGGAGAGGAAATTTAGAAAAAAAAAGAGGTTTTTGTTCATAAGATACCCATTTACAAAAACCTCTCTTAGTTTTGCAACAACTATCAAGTATTGAAATATTAAGTTTAAGCTTTGCAGCCTATTTTTCAGGGTTTTTAAATATTTAATATTTTCCTGTTTTAGTGTTCATCTTGCGGGGCAGATTCTGATTGATTGGAGATGAATTTTTAAAAACCAAGAGAGGTTTTTTTCCATCACGGACCCATTCACAAAAAACTGTCTCATTTTTTACACAGGTGTCAGGGATTGAGAGATATGGAAGCTTCTTTGACACCTATTTTTTAGAAATTCGCCATATTTACCAGGAATCCGATTTTGCTATTTTTAGTAAATTAGTTGAAAGTTAGTTAATGTAACTACTAGGTAGTTTCAATTTCGACCTAATGAAGG
The DNA here is from genome assembly GCA_001517045.1 of Pseudotsuga menziesii. Lineage (NCBI taxonomy): Eukaryota > Viridiplantae > Streptophyta > Pinopsida > Pinales > Pinaceae > Pseudotsuga > Pseudotsuga menziesii. Next base: position 10,628 of record LPNX010397092.1, on the reverse strand, counting down.
GAATATAGAACTACTTCTTTGTAATTATAAAATATGGACAAGGGTACGGAAGGGGGGTTCTACTTTTTGGCTGGCTAGAGGAGGTCTCCTGACTTGTTGATAAGCTAAGTATATGACTCTCATGTGTATTTGATAAACAAATTATGAAATATATGGTCCATTTTACCCTTCATTCTATGTTTTGGCTTCATTTCTAGCTTGTTTAGCTACACAATTGGTAATTTCATTGCTGGTTTATAGTTTTTATGGTTGTAGTGCTTGCCTATTGTGGATGAACTTCAATGTCATTTTCTGTTGGATATCTGGTTATTATATTATGCATATCTGTTCTTCTTTACTTGTGATTTAGTTCCTATTTGCTTATGAATGTATTCTCTTTTTTCACCAAACTTCACAACCAGAAAAACCTTTCAAAAACCCTAAAAACCTAGTTTGTTTGATTGAATATTTGAGATTGTGTTGGCTTGTTTCTTTATAGTCTGGAAACAATTTCTGGCACAAACATCTGGACAAGGAGCAAATAAAATTAAAAGGAAATGAACAAAAGTTCATTGTACCCATTCACCCATCTCAAGGAGAACCTTGGACTGAACCTATTGATGAAGAAGTCGACATCTGACAACTCTACCAGATCCAAAATAATGCAGATTACACAGAACCAAATATCCATGGAGAACTTCATTTAGGCAACCAGGATTCAGTTGGTTATAATTCAAATGCCGAATTATATGATTGTGAGATCAAGAACTATGAAACACAAGCAAGAGGGTGCTAGACTATACAAAAAGTGCAGAAAAATCCCACCCAACAGTGCTTCATAGTGTCCATTGTCCCAAAAATATTTGAGAAGAAAATTAGGGAATACCCTACCTTACAACCTACCAATGTAAATACTACACAACTACCAAGATACAAGGAAAGCGAATCACTAGTCATGCATGTCGAACAAGTTTCCAAAAATATTGATGAACATGGCCGACTCCAAAGCCTAGTAGAAAATTTTACAGGACAAGCTGCTAGATGGTGGGATACCCATCAAACAAGACTACAGACCTGGACAACTGCTTCGACTTACTTTGTCGAAAGGTTTGGAGGAAATAATTTAACCCAACAAGCTCAGATACCTATATTCACTTAAGGACAGAACCCGGAAGATCATATTAAAACCTGTGAAAAAGAATGGAGAAGACTTGGATACAAGGATTAACGAGCATGGCCACAGTTGTTCCCATCAACCCTCATCGACTTACCAAACAAATGGTATAAGATGGAAGAATCTATAGGTGAAACCTTATTATGGCATGAACTCAGGGAAAATTTCATTAAATATTTCAACTTTATACCACAAAATGAAAACTTGGTTGAAACAACAAAACACATTAAAGAATTTATAGAACCGACTGAAAAAAAACCCTCAAAGGATAACCGATAGACAATGAAATGTAACAATATCCAAAAAAGGACAAAACCACACTCGACAAGACTACAGTTAGAAAATGAAAACACAGAAGGAAAAAGCTTTAGATGGAAATTTAACCATATCGAAACGACCAAACCTATTTGTACAATATGAAAAGTAGAAACAACTCACAAACAGGACACCGACAGAATGACTGCAGCTGAATTCCCTGCTACATTCTCATAATTTATAGAAGGAAGTCGACCGATCAATGAAGCCAAAGCACCAGAATGGGTAGATGCTAAAGTCAAAACTAAAGAATTCGACATCTCAAATGATGATCGACCAAATATGGCAAAGATTGGTGACTACCGAAGTGAAGAACAGACCACAGAGATAGTGAAATTATTAAAGGAGTTCCAAGATTTATTTTCTTGAGATTATAAAGACCTCAAAGGCTTAGTCCATGAAATGGGAGAAATGAAAATTGATATTAAACCTGATGTTCGACCTGTGAAGAAAAGGCCTTATAAACTAGCTCACAAATATAAGGAGATAGTCAAAAAGGAAATTGATAACATGCTTGTAGCAAGCATCATCTATCCTATCAACCAATCAGAATGAGCAAGTCCAATGGTTGTACAACCTAAGAAACATGATCTGACCAGGCTAAGAATTTGTGTCAACTTCAAGGAACTAAACAAAGTAACACTGACAGACCCATTTCCAACTCCTTATGCAGATGAAATCTTGAATGAGATCGCAGGACATGAATGCTACTCATTCACAGATGGATTCTCAGGTTATAACCAAGTGCCAATAGCTAAAGAAGACCAGAAGAAAACAACCTTTGTGTGTGAATTTGGCTCTTTTGCTTACAAGTTTATGCCTTTTGGATTAAAAAATGCACCTGCAGTATTTTCTAGAATTGTTGTCAAAACATTTCAGGAATATATTTACAAGACCATGGCAGTATACTTCGATGATTGGACAATATACTCCATGTTAAAGGATCATTGCAAATGGCTCAGACTTATGTTGGAAAGATGTAGACAGATTCAACTCTCCCTAAACATCAAGAAATGCATATTTGTGACTCCCATAGGGATATTATTAGGGCACATTGTCTGTAAGGAAGGTATTAAAGTTGACTTTGCAAAGATCAAAATTATCCTTGACCTAAAACCACCAGTAAACCCAAAACAAGTCAGAGTGTTACTTGGCCACACAGGCTATTACAGAAAATTCATCAGATATTATTCAGATATGACCTATCCTCCTGAAGAACTATTAAGAGAAGATCAAGAGTTTAACTGGACAGAGTAGTGCCACATATCATTTGAAAAATTAAAAAGAAAACTAGTCGAAGCACCAATCATAAAGTTTCCAAACTGGTCGATCAAATTCCATGTTCATATTGATGCATCAGGCCTAGCAATAGGAGCAATCTTAACTCAACCAAGAGATGATGGAATGGATTATCCTATAGTTTACAGTAGCAAAAAATTAAATAAGGCTGAAAGAAACTATTTGACAACAGAAAGAGAAGCCCTAGGAATGGTCTTTGCACTACAAAAATATCGACATTATCTCTTAGCTAACCCATTTATATTCTATACAAACCACCAGGCCATGAAGTACCTCGTCAATAAAACACTACATCATGGAAGGATGTGTCGATGGCTACTGCTCTTCCAAGAATTCGAGTTCAAATTTGTTGTCTGACTGGGCAAGTTAAATGTCGGGCCCAACCATTTATCCTGTATCGATACAGGAGAAGAACCGACAAGAGTCAACGATGACTTACCTGATGCACATTTATTTCGGATAGAAGCAGTCCCAGCAGAACTAGAGGAAATAGCTTAGTTCTTGGAAGATGGACATGCACTAGAAGGTATGAGCACCAAGAAAAATCAAATCTTAGCTATGAAGGTTGCACCCTATAGTCTTATAAATAGATTTTTATACAAAATGGGATTAGATGAAATCCTCAGAAGGTGTGTACTAGAACATGAAAAAGACAACATTATGGATGAAGCACACTATGGACCTGCAAGAGGACATTTTCAAGCGAACAAAAATGCAAATAAAATTCAACAGTCAGGATTATGGTGGCCGACACTCCACATAGATTGCAAAAATTTTGTCAGTCAATGTGACAGATGTCAACGACTAGGTAGACCCCTGCCCAGCACCGAAATTCCTTTGATATCAGTGAACCCAACTCTGACATTCAAAATCTGGGCCATAGACTTCATAGGACCATTTCCTATACCAGCAAAAAGGACAGGTGCAAGGTATATGATAACTACAGTCGAATATGTAACTAAATGGGCAGAGGCTGAACTAGTCGACACATGTTCTAGCGAGATAGCTGCTAAATTTATCTATGAGAATATCATCATTAGATTTGGATGTCCACTAACCTTGATTAGCGACCAAGGAACACACTTCATTAACAGAACTATCAAAACCCTAACCGACCAGTTCCAAATCGACCATTATCAGAGTACAACATACCATCCTTAGTCAAATGGAGCAATTGAAGCATTTAATAAAAAATTAACAAGAGGACTAACCAAAATATGTAATGCTCATAAGGACGACTGGGATGAGAAAATACCCGCAGTATTATGGGCATACAAAACAACATATAAATGGTCGACCGACCAAACTCCTTTTTGACTAGTCTATGGACAAGAAGTAGTAGTTCCACTACACTTCTGACAACAGACACCTATCATCGCAGAAATACTACATGTCGATGTCAAACAAGGAAGAAAGGACCGACTATTGCAACTAAGCAAACTTGAATAGCACCGACTAATGCCAATACAACATCAAGAAATCCAGAAACAACAACAAAAAGCTTGGCATGACCGCAACCTCAAGAACAAAAACTTATTGGTTGAAGAATTTGCTTTACTATACAATAGTCGGGTAAAAGGTAAACCTAAAAATATCCACACATAATGGATGGGACCTTACCTTGTCGAAGAGATACATCCCAATGGCTCGGTCTGACTCAGGACGTTATAGGGCATTGTATTTCAGAAGATCATTAATGGAGGCTGAATAAAACGCTATAGAAACAAAAAAAATCATATAACAACCATAACCATCAACCAAAAGCATTAAAAACTTAAAAATTCAAAAGCCAAAAAAATACCATACATACAGAAAGCCATGACAAGAAATTAGTATTTCAACAACCGACATCATGCCCATCGACATAACACCATCAACCATATTCATCGACCGACCACTTCCATCGACCATTCTCATAACCGACCTCAACCGACAACCTCTATAGTCCCATCGCGCATTCATGACATCGAGCGCCGCAAGCAATTCGCCATTAACACACACTCAAGTATTCCAGCTGGAACATTACGTCTGCCATTAATACACCCATTGACGCACACATCCACAGCATCGCCTATAAATACTAGATCGTCGAAGGATCATTTACCACAATCCATATAGAAAGAGCATCAGAGCATCTAGTCGACTAAAAGCCAAGAACCCCTTAGTGAAATCGACCACCAAACTGACACAATGGCCCCCAAACAAACTAGAGCCTTGACCAAAGCCAAGGAACTATAGGCTGTGGATACACCTCTAGTTCGCAGATTGAAAAATGTTAAGAATGCCAAGGTACAGGAAGGCTCATGGAAAAAATTATGGGCCGAAATGCAAGAATGGGCCTTTGTCAACAAAAAGGCCACTCAAGCCGCAGAGAAAATCAAACACAGCACTATCTTCGACTATGTCAATGCACCACTTATGGCTAGCTTTGGTGGCATGAAGGAAACTACTGTCAAATTCATCATTAGCTGGTATCACAATGGCCATTTCTACTTCTACCAATCGGTCGACATCTCTAGAGAAGTCATCTCCAAGTTGACCGGTCTCTCCAATGAAGGAAACCCTGTACCAGTCGGTATCAAATAAGGATTGGTCGAAGAGCTCACTGGGTCATCTTTGGGTAAGAACTCGAAGGGGTTGATGATCAGCCAAATCACAACCCAAACGCCATAGATTGTGGCCAAAGTAATCACAATCACACTCACCCTGGTAGGTCAAGGCAGCGACCTTAAGTTAGACATGCTAGAAGCTGTCGACACCATTGCCACCGATGGAAGAATATATAGATGGGATGAATATGTTGCCAACATGGTGAAGACCATTTGTGAAAGATGTCAAGAAATAGGGGGAATCATCAAGTTCCCCTCCCTAATCTTATGGATAGTCATGTACCTTATCTTCCCAGAGGGGAGTCCAGTCTTTTTGGAACCGTCGAGGTTCGACATGTGGAGATTTAGGCCATTCTCGCTGAGAGGAATGTTGCAGAAACTTGAAAGAGGAAAGGTCATGTTCGAGAACTGGTTTCAACAGCTCAAAGTCCGCATGACTAGATGAAGCGTGCCTCAAAAAATCCGAATAAATCTACCAACGAACTCCCACATCCAACTAGAGATCGACCATACCTCGTTGTGGTACATGCATGGCGACAACTCAAATGCCAAAGCCCTTGACTACTATCCATCAATTGACCAGATCTTTCAGGAACTATCTCAACAGGCCAAAACAAAAATAGCAGTACCAGCAGCAACAAAGCAGAGCGACTTCTCGATCGAGGAGCTGTTCACAAACTAGGAAAAAGAGGAATACTACGAGCTCAACCTCTATATCAGCACCTTTATGTTGGAGGAGACACCAGTCAAACAAACCAGCCGACTTCAAATAACCATCAAACCTCCGACCGCAAAGAGGGCAGAATCCCAGACCGCAGAGCCACAACCATAGCCACAGGTAATTCCTCTGGCTGTAGAAAGCGTTGTCCCGACCCAAGAACCAAGGGGGGAGATAGAGCTAGAAAATCCTGAGTATGCTGTCACAAAAGGCATTATTAAAAAATTGTCAAAGGAGACGGCAGCGGCCAAGAAGAATCTCAAGACAAAACAACAACAACAAGGTAAAGGTAAGTGCAAGCTTATCCTTGCCAACTCATCAGAAGATGAGGAAGAACTGGTATCCATGGCCCTCGACATCATAGAGGATGCAGCAGGAAACAGGGTGTCGATCGAAACCCAGTTCCAAAGATTCGTCGACGCAGGGGCACAAGTAGGTCGATCGAAGAAAGCTAAGACTACGACAACGCCTGAAAATGTTGTCGATCTTGTGTCGACGCCTCCACCCCCATCACTAATGAAAATAACTGAGGAACAAGTACCGGCACCACAGTTAGTAAGCCCCCTTGACTTATGCAAAAGTACGATGATGAAGGATATGAAAGCAAAGTTTGACAAAGATAGATATTTGCAGGGGTTCATTGGGAAGTTACCTGACATATTTACGTCACCACACAAGATATCTACAAAAGCACCTCTCTTCACGACTGGAGGATACCAACCAGGATAGGAAGCACAATCCAGAACCTTTGCAACCATCATGTCAACTTTCGAGAGAAATCCCGACAAGGAAGCTGAAGTGGTTGCACATCGGTCCTCGACTATCACTCTGACCGTACCCTAAGCCAACCAACTAGCCATTGCACTGACTGAAGGAGAAGAAAATGAGGAGGACGTAGCCCGATAAATTAACCAAATGTTCTCCGACGTAGACTCGCCCCCTCACCCTAACAATCCACCACCTACCCACCTTTCCCCAAACCCAGTCACCCATGACCATTCACCAACTCCACCACCACCCCCTGACTCAGAGCAAGCCCCCCCACAACCATCAACACCAACTATGCCCACTTTTGCACCCCTTCCATCTTCATAACTGGAAGAAGCCGCCATTCCACCGCCCCAACCAAAAAAACTAGCAACCACCGTCCCACAAACCAAAGGACCTGACTTGACTTTTGCAGGTACACAGGTGTCGAATCAAGCAGATAAAGAAAAGCATAAGAAGAGAAAGGAGAAACAGAAGAAGGAGCATCATGGACAGCCCTCAAAGGTCCAAATCAAATTGAAGGATGCAAGCTCCCTGATCGACATAGAGCTAGGACAACTCCTCAAGACCCTAGCATGTGAAGCAAAGACAAGGAGCGAGCAAAGAAATAAGGAACTCGATGACAAGAATGCAGAACAGGTCGAATTCCTCCACAAATGAAGGAATCTAGCCCAGTCTGTCATGCCGGGGCCCATAGAGGTCGACACCGACAAACCACTCGAAAGGGCGTATCAACTATTTGAGAGCATGGTGTCGGCACTCCAAGCTCACATTTAGGAAAGAAAGGAAGAACAAAAGGAGGAAATTTCCTGACTCCTAATGGCACAACACACTACCTTTTCTGAAGCCTATAAAGTGCTGCAAGATCATATGATGAGTCTGTCGTAACTGAAGAAATATTGAGAGATTGGCTTAATTATTACGGGCAAGTCTATCAGCAGACTCGGAAGACTTGACAAGGTATTTAGGCATTAGAAAGCAAGAAAACCACTGAGGAAGCACTCAGAACGATAATAGAAGAACAAATAGTGCTTGAAACTGCCAAACTGCAGAGACTAGAAAGGGAAGCACGTCAGTGGGTGCAACAAGCTCTCCCTAACTTGGAGAAAGTCAACATCATCTGCCCACAAATGAAATGACTTATCGAGATTATAGAGGAGAAGGACCAGTGTATGGATCCCGACATGGAAAGGATAGCTGAAGTCTCCATTTCAGAGAAGATGTCGATCTTATCAGGCTTGACCACACTCACCATTGACAGCCAGAAAAATTTGCAGAGTTGGATAGATTTCCAACATCGCCTCGCAGTAATAGCCCTAGCCATTGTAGAAGTATGTGTATAGAAAATATCAACCATCGGACTTCATAGCCCACCACAATAACTATTGAGACCAGCCAGGAATAATTTTGTACCTCCCTGTTTCTTCGGGATGAAGAAACGTTTTGTTCGTGGGGGAGATGTAGAAGGAGCAAGTCGATAAGTTGACTCAAAGGATAGCCGACTAAGTCGATGAGCCGACTTAGTCGATCAGCCGACTAAGTTGATGAGCCGACTTAGTCGATCAGCTGACTAAGTTGGTTGGCCGACTAAACTAGAGATTAGGTCAGCCACCTAAAGTCGCGTCGGTTCACCGAACCGATAGGTAGTTATTTTGTAACTGTTTTGTAGTCATATATATTAGGCTGTTGAGCCAGATGAGAACTCAGTTCAGTTCTCTACATTGTATGGACTCATTTGTATAATATAATCTATTAATTCACCTACTTGTTCTTATCTCTTGTCTCTTCTTTATATATATATGTTTTAGTATGTATTATTGGTAACCTTATGTGATCTGTGAGATTACAACAAATGCTTTCAAGTTAAACAACTAGGAACTAATAAGGAGCATGTTACTACCTTCCAAGATGGAAGGTCATGCTGAGCTTCTCTCACTTATCTCACCCCTCTAAGAAGGCACACTCCCTCTTGTTAAGAGAGTCTAGAAGGAAATTATCTAAGAGTGGTTAAATTGGTTGTATTATGTCATAAACTAAATTATGTTCATCATAAATTATTACTCTTTATAGTTAGTTTAATGTGGGCCTATCGTCAAATTATAATAAACACAAGTGGTCAAGTAAATAAGAAAGCAATATGTTATATGTAAATTCTATTGTTCTCTTGTTTTCTCCCATGGATTTGGTTATCCCTTATGGTTTTCTTAGATGAGGCTTTTTGTGAGTTATACCATCTTAGACATTTATAAAACTATAAAAAGGGATATTTTCTATGTAAACGGTCAAGGTAAAGGTAAATGTTATGGATTTTCCGGTTTTTGTCTAGTTTTATTTCTATGGTTTTGGTTATTGTTTATAGTTTTCTTAAATTAGATTTCTTATGTGTTATCATATCATTGACATGACTATAATTGTGACACAAGGATGATGAAACCATAATGCAAAATGCATATAAAATGACTCATAATTACCACAAATATGAAATATGAATAAAGATTAAGTGATTAATGTATCAATTACTAAGGATTTGAAATTGTTTTGTTAACCAATTTGTCACCTCTAACATATGTACAAATTATATCCTTATAACTAAAAAAATAGTTCTTGACATGATACTATGACCTTCAAAAATTACATTATATAAAAGACAAAGCTGGTTCTCTTAAAGAGCTCTTGACATGATACTATGGCCTTCAAAAGTTACATTATATAAAAGACAAAGCTGGTTCTCTTAAAGAGCTCTTGACATGATACTATGGCCTTCAAAAGTTACATTATATAAAAGACAAAGCTCGTTCTCTTAAATATAATAAAGACTAGATTCATGTTAGTTATAAGTTTCATTTTAACAATGGATTGCAATGTTTGTGACAATGTTCTTTGAATGAATAGTTGAAATTGGTAACAATTATTCTTGAATCAATATATGAAATTATATTTTTAAAAATAAATAATAATAAATTTTGTAAATATGAAAGTTAAATGTAAGCCATCAACATTCAAATTATTATATACAATCCTATAAAAATATATTTATTTTCAAATTTTTATATACACTGAAATCCAAATATAAATTAAGGACATGTCAATTATCAAAATATAAAGAACACCATCATGCATTGGATCCCTTCCAAAATATAAATAATACCATAATGCATTACGTTCCTTCCATACTTGTAATATGAGCCATAAACATTTATAGGTTTAATTCCGCATTTATAGAGGCGTATATTAAAATGAATGCCATACTCCCGGACCTGCATAGTGAAATCACTAGTTGAAAACAAAAATACCATCGGTTAAAATGACTCCCGTGTTTGAATGTTTTCTAGAAAGCAAATGCCATATAATAAAATCAGTAACTTGTTTAAGTTTTTTTGTAAGAGAGTACTACGATTTAATCATTCTGGCTTTATAAAACGGATTTAGTCATTAAGAAAAAAACTTGTTTATACTTTTCTTAGATTAGACTTTTTATGTATTATCATATCATGATATGCGCTACAATTGTGACACAAGAACAATGAAACCATAATGCAAAATGTATGTGAAATGACTAATAAATACGGAAAATATAAAATATGAACAAAAATTAAATCATCAATGTATCAATTACTAAGGAGTTGAAATTGTTGTGACCAATTTGTTTCCTCTAACATCCTCTAACATATGTACAAATTATATTCTTGTAACTAAAAAAGAGCTCTTGGCATCATACTATGGCCTTCAAAAGTTAAGTTGTATAAAAGACAAAGCTGGTTCTCTT
>LPNX010397089.1:278334-293496 GCA_001517045.1 Pseudotsuga menziesii | reverse complement strand
TTATCTTATGTCATCACTCCTCAACTCAAAAAACACACTGGTAGTGTTTCGTCCATATCTCTTTCGTTTCTCAACCATTTAAAAAAAAATTGTATGGTGCATTAAAGAACACCAACCTCTACATGCTATAAAAAACCCATTTCCAAATAATTGCATTAAGACATTCAAATGCTGCACCCACAATTGACGTACCATTTTCGACCGGTTTTCGTAAGTTTATTCCATCATTTAGACACTCAGACACTGCACCCACAAAAACATATACCTTATAATTTGTCCAAAAAATAGAAAACAACATTTATCTAACTTTATATAGTTAACAACATTTTCAATAGAAAAAAATATATTTTTGGAAAGATCATTCAATTTCCTACATTTCTTGTTTTTTACTGATCGCAAGATTCATTGTGTAAGTGTCTCAAAATATCCATGCAAGTTGATGGATGCCTGTTTTTTCAGTTTTGTATTGCATCTAACGTGCCAAAAGAGACCCTCAACTTCTTGAACACACCCACCAATAATCTTGAGCAACACCTGCAGTATTATTGATTAGATGCAAGCAAAAGCAATGATTCAACACCAAAAAAAACAATAGAAGTAGAGATCGAAACCTAAATAGAGATCGGACTTGAACATAGGAAGGAACATAGCCATAACAACTGTTACATGAGAGCACAGGAAGGAACATAGCCATAACAACTGTTACATGAGAGCACAACCATAACATATGTTGAACACAAGTACATTTGAACACGAGCCACATTGAAAGAACTACCACATAACATGAAAGAACTGCCACATAGAATCTAAAAGGCGATGTAATAAGGTGGTGCACCAACACAACCTGAACAATGTATCATTGTAATTCTTAAAATAGCTGCTCGAGATTTATTTGCATAACATTTAATGCTAGAGGGGTAATGCTAGACTAATTCCTAGAATTACTTTGTTTCATAAAAAAAATATTCAACTATGTTAGACTTAACATACTTCAACCCTAACACTGGACACCCCACCTCAATATGAGGCCAAATAAGAGGATGAATTGATTGATGGGTGGAGAAAACATGATACATACATTAATTGGTTGAATACAAAGTTTAATTAATGCAGTATATAAACTTAGGATAAAGATTTAAAATATATTTTGATATTTGTGTAGAGTAATAGAAATAACGACAAGGCAATTCATGGAATCCCTGCCAGCCCCAAGGCAAGGACTAATAAAGGTACCCATTTATTGGGTATTTAGGTGCCTTTGCATAAATGATGTATTTTTTGCCATGATTTTTTGGGATTTTTTCTTTCATTGGTTGTCATCCATATGTTTTTTCCTTGGGACAACAAGACTTCATTTGTTTTAGGTGTAGGGTTACACACTATATATTTTTCCAAAATTGTATTGGACTTGTATGTGATCTCGTCTCTCTTTGAGATATGTGTTTTGCATTATGTAGACCTCATGAGAATGAAACCTTAAGCATATCCCTAATGGATTTAATTCCATATTTCAAGTTTTAATTGGAAACTGAATATACGAAACTATGCAATTGCAAAAGCAAAGTAATCTGCAAATTGGTAGATGTGAAAACTCTATAGTCTAGATGATCTATATCCTAGTAACAATTAAAACATCATAGATATCTCGAGTCTTTGTCATTGTATAATGTTTATAGGAAATAATTATGAATAATCTAACTTCATTTGTTAGATTAACATACACTGCAAAATTGTCTCACAATGTGATAACAAAAATTATATAGTTTTTGAAATTATATAGACATGATTTTGGATATATGTAAGTGCCATAGAAATATAATTCAAGAGAAAGGAGAACATTATGTATGAATGATGGTCGTTTGAATTAGGCATAGGGAGTGCGGTCTGAATAGGTGATTTGACCTTAAAATGTAGAAGGTATTTATAAGTCTTTGAGTCACTTAGCAAGTGTCATGGAAAATTTTAGGGGTGAAATTTCACCCATGGGTGAAATTAAGGGGTCCAAAATGTTTTCTAGGTAAATATTTTATATGATAGTAAGTTTAAAAAACAAAAATAATTGGCCCCATATTTATTTAGAAAAAAGTATGTCTATAACTATTAGTCAATGGGTTTCAGGAGAGAGAGGGCTTGAAAATGGTTTTTGAGCTAGGGTATTTTTTCAGGATTCTAATATTATACTTGAGTATAGTATTCTAGGCAATTGTTTTGGATTGAAAAAAACATGTTTATAGATAGCTAGGCGAATATTAAATATGAAATATAAAATTAACACTGAAATGTGTAAATTTTGACGAATATTATGATAAAAAAAACATATTCTATATAAATATAGGTAAGATTAGACACTAAAAATGACCAAATAGCGATTTTTTTAAAAACCCAAAAAATAGCCAATTGGCAAAATTTCGCCCCTAAAATTACCTAAAATATTGACCATGGTTTTTAGAAGAGAGGGGCTTGAAAATATTGTTTTCTCACAGTTTTTGGAAGAAAGAGGTTTGAAAATGATTTTCGCCTTATGAATTTAGATTTAAGAATCTCATTTATTTCAATTTTGTTTAACTAATTGCAATATTAAGATAATATTTATTCTTTGGATTTAGTATATATTTTTGTTTCATTTGCAAAATTTTTCATATAATTATTGGTAAATTGCTTAAATGAAAATTAAAAGAAATATTTATTCACCCGTTTGAGATTTTTTTTGTAAATAAGTTTCCAAAAGGTTAAAGTAATCTTTATTTTCCACTTTCATTGCAATCTAGTGTTTTGTTTGGATTTTAGCTGCAATTTCTACTGAGATTTGTTTCAAGCTTAATAAATTTAGTTTGTTTGGTGATGTAACCACATTTTTTTATAATTTATAATCTACATAATAACACAAACTTGTACAAGAAGTTACAGAGATAGGCATGCCTCTTCGGAGGAGAAACAACCTATGATCAAGTAGCAGGATTCTCATGAAGAGAAAACAACCTGAATTCAAAATAGACAAAGGACTATAATTAATTGCTGAATAACATAAGAAAAGAGTCAGATATAGCCTCAACATACTAAGAGTGCCGAATAAAAATAGAACCTACATACTTCCCCTGGGTATAAATATTATAGCCATTGAACTTAAAACAAATTAAAACCCAAAACAGGTAACATAAAGACATTATTCAATAGAATCATGCAATGCCTAACACTTTGCAGTTAGAGGCTCGCTTGCTTCATAGATGGTGCTTCGATTTTTGCGCTTGGTATTATTGGAACTGGCCAGTGTGCTCTCCTCAACGTTCAATTATTTTATCGTAGCTTCATCTTGGACTTCCTCTTTCACCACGACCATAGGTATTGCTTGAGTTTCTTCCACGTTTCTTCCTCCTCAAGTTTCCCTTCCTCCCCAACACCCGAGTCATGGTTGAAATGAATTTGTCCATCCTCCACAATGGTGGCAAGTAGAGGTGGAGGGAGGTGAAACAACTCTGTGATATCAATACAACAGTCAATGAGAACCTGAACTCTATCCCTCAACTCTAAAATTATGGCTTGCATGTCCTTCTCAACATCCTTGATGTCATTGCAAATGGTTAGCAGTGTGTTAGTCATGGTGGTGAGATGGAGAGTGAATCCAACATTGGATTTCTCCCTGCAACAACTAGGGAGGTTGTGACCTCATCAGCTAGGAGATCGATGCCTTTCATTCTCCATGCTTCAACGCTAATTTTTGTCACACACAATGTCTGCTCTTTATGCTATAATATAAGACCACTAGGAATCCCAAGGAGTACTACGTGAAAGAGCCTCGGTATGAAATTAATGGAAAGTATGGATGGAATGAAGTGTAATGCCTACAGAAGGATGCATACAAATTCTTAACAACCTAGAGCTAGGATTGAAGACCATCATAATTAGCCTTGCGTAACTCCACCTATGCAAGTTCATGTAGGTTACGGAGGAGGGAGGGGGAGTTAATATCCCCACAAACCAACGCTGGCACCACCCTGTCCTTTCTAGTCGTTAGACCCATCCCTTGCACCCCCATTACATCGTCATAAATGTGATTATGATGGTCGTCAAACACCCCATCTGAGAGATGAGGCAACCACATTGCTTAGTTATTATGTTGGAGTTTCTCTCAATAACTTAACTACTATGTCGAATTCAATGAGAAATCAATTTCGTACACCGATTATGCCTTTTGTTGTAAAACTATTTCATTATGTTAAGAGATTGCTTCCATTATTCTTTGAGGTATTACAGATTGAGAATCTTGTAATGTATTATTTCTTTATCAAATTATTTATAGCTTCTTATCTTTCCTAAAGACTGTGGAATCTTTTAAGTTTCTGTAGTTCTAATGTCAAGATTTTGGTGAAATTCTCTACATTTGGCATAATAACTTGTTAAATTAATTTCTTATTGATACTCTCATCCAACTTTAGTGTGAGGCTAGTGTATATATTATATTAATTTATGTTAAGCATCCAAAGGATTAAATCAAAATATCTATCTATTAAATATTTGAAGGAGGTTAGTGCTACTTCAGGAAAACAATTAAAGTACAAGTTTTATTAGATTTCAATAGCTTGATTATTTGGAAGATTTCTATGGTATCTTTGAAAAAACTCAACTATATGAACTGACACTCATTGTTGTGATAACATTGATAATATTTAAATTAGTAGTAGTAATAGTTGAAAGATCTTGTCTAATAAAATTTACGTGGTAAATAATTGATAGGTAGAAAATCGAATGGTGGGATGTCTACTAAAAAGAAGATCAAACACTCAATCAAGTTAATGCATTTTTTACTTTGTCTTCATTTTTCCCTCATAAAATACCAATAAATTTATGCAATAGAGGCAATCATGGAATTCAAAATGATAAGTAAATTTGTTTAAACCTTGAAAACTATATTATTGTTATAAACATTGTTAAATTGTTAGAATGTATTTTTCCAACGCTAACCGTCTGTAGTATTTTTCACAAAAATACTCTATAAAATATTGATGTATATGTGTAGTATTCACATGTGTTAAATTTTCTATTAAAAAATTAAAAGTTTATAATATTCCATAGAAACTTATTTGATGGATAGATTTGGAGATGCTTATATATATATTTTTGAAATTAGATATGCTTATATAATTTCTTTTCAAATTAGAGATGCATATATGTGTATTGGAGATGCTTAAAATAAAAACATTTATTTAATATTTAAAATATTATAATTGTTTAAATTTCAAATTATTAAAGATAAGCTACAAGCAATAATAAAAAAAAAAAAATTTAAATTTCTTATTTTCTGTTGTTTTGTAATTTTAATTATTCTTATTACATATATTTATTGTTTCATAAAAAAACTATTAAACTAAGGAAGAGTAACTTTACTTTTTTTTAAATTTAAATTTCTTATTTTCTCTTGTTTTGTAATTTTAATTATTCTTTTTTTTAGACAATAACGAGTATGATTTTGATTTAGCGGTCGGCAAAGTAGCTGTCGAGTACTTTTACATAGACAATACTAGCATATTGACAGATGGTAAATGGACCAGAGTCGAATTACACCTGCCATGTTCGCTGATCTTCTTTCAGAAAGACTAAAAATAGCACTTGATAATATACTAGTAATTGAAACCAAAATTGGATTGAGGTGATAAGAAGCTGATCACCTCTTATTTTCCATCCTTCTTTGCCAACAACTTCTTGACTTGAATTTCCAGATTGCTGAGACGATTCCCAAAGTTCCATTGAACGTTTGCGACGTCTTTGAACTGCGCATTGGTGGCCTCCATGAAGTCATCGTTAGTTTCCTTGGCTTCAGAAAATTCTTCCTGGAGATTGTGAAGATCTTGATTGAGCTGGACCCAGCTCTTCTCTCCAGGGCTGTTGATGGATTGTATGAAGCAAGCTTGCTCACGGACTTGGTTTTTAAGATTGTCCAATTCGGATTGGAGTTTTGGAAGGTGTTCCTCCACTGAGGATCTTGGAGAATAAATTGAAGCGAAGGAGGCCATTGATTAAAAAGATTAACTGTCCCGTTCTCTTGAGGAATCCAGCAAGTTCCTAGCTTCTTCCAGATTTGAAAATTCCTTACTGCTTCGACATGAGGCTTGCAGAATAAATAAACACCTCGGGCACTTGAATTGTCACGGGAATTCTAGAGGTTCTAACTGGTGGGACTAACGGGTCTTGATGCACTCAAGCTTGAAGAGGACCCCTTTAGATGCCAGACCATAAAGGACAAGACCAGGAGATTCGCCCAACGATTTGATTCTTTTGGGGCAGGGGGAGACTTGTTGACCAGACGAGGAGACTCACCTCTAGATTTAGGGAATATTGCAAAGAGTTTCTGTCCCATTTACTGATAGCATGCTCCTGCTCAGGAGAGTGCCTTTATTTGCTTCTAGATCAACCATAGAATTCAAATTTCGCAGAATATGAAAGAACCTTATTTTTTGAAACTTGGAGTGCATTAGCTTGACTTTCTTGAGAATGGTAGATAGGTGCACTTGAGCAGGGTTTCTCTTCGAGTTCACATCTTGGATTATTATCTGAGAATCACCAAAGACTATAAGTGAGAGAATATTCTTGCTTTGGGCTAACTTAAGACCTTGCCAAAGCGCAAGAGCCTCTGCTCTATTGTTGGTATCATTACCCA
Organism: Pseudotsuga menziesii; assembly: GCA_001517045.1. Classification (NCBI taxonomy): domain Eukaryota; kingdom Viridiplantae; phylum Streptophyta; class Pinopsida; order Pinales; family Pinaceae; genus Pseudotsuga; species Pseudotsuga menziesii. The sequence continues at coordinate 286,844 of LPNX010397089.1, read as the reverse complement.
GCCCCTAGGCGAAGCTCAAAACTATAGTGCCTCCAGGGCCCAGGATCACCCCACCACCATCGACCGCCCCAACATTACCATTTTATGCACCATCAAAGAAGAGGAAATGGTCATCTAGGCTCGATCTCCATTTAGTGAAATCCTGCTCTGCCAACCGAATGTCCCATTCAACAATAGAAGTTGAAGAGGTAGCGATTCTAGCCTGATGATTCGAGACCAACTCTTTTAGCCACTTATCTTCTTCGCTGTCCAGAGCTAAAGCATTTTTGAGGGTAGCTTTGGCTTCTAAATCCTCTCCCAGGAGAGCTCTGACTTTAGTTGCTATTCTAGCGGGAGTACTTCTCTTCTCCCTGAAAATCCTGTTGTTTCTCTCAATCCATAGTTTGCAGCAGGTGAACTTGGGGAGCCACATCCAACCAGCTTTGAGGAGATATTTTTGGGCAAGGCTAAACGACGATATGATGGCCCAATATTTCAGTAGATCCTAGATATTTACTGACAAGATGAATATGTCCAGGCTTATTTTCACCGTATCCCTCTAGAATTCACGAGCAAAAGGACAATGAAGGTGAAGATGATCTGAATTCTCCTCTTCAGAAATGCACAATGGACACCTTGAGGGACCTTCCATCCCTCTCCTCCTTAAGATGTCACTGGTGAGGACGATTTTGTGAGCAAGAGTCCAACAAAAACAATCAATCTTGGGAATAGAAGCAGAGGACCAAACAAACTTCCATTGAGTTGGGTCTGGAGGAGCATAGGGGATTGCCTGAATGATTTTGTATCCTTCAGTTGCCGAATATGATCTGAAGGTCGAACCCTGCCCTCTTTTTTCCTTTGATAAATCTTTTAAGGGGGATTTTACTTGATGGAGCTCTCTCAAGGTGCTGGCTTCTCCTTCAAGATTTTCTAGCAGCTCCCCCAGATTCCAGCTTTCCCAACTTTTCTCTGCATCATCAGACCAAATGGAAATGTCCCACAAGGTAAGAAGATTTTTGTGCTACAATCAATCTTTTTATATTTTCTAGCTCTACCTTCTATCCTAGAGGCGGATCCCCAAGGATCGAATCATCCTAATATCTTATATTTTTCCCATTGCGAGGTATCTAGTAAAGATTAGATTTGAAGTGCTCCAAGGCTGTGAGGCAAAGCTTGAAGATTGGCGATTTGGTTAAAGCTCTTGGTGGCTTGTCCAAGCATCCTGTGTGACTCCCTTGGAAATATTTTTTCCACAGCACTTTCTTTCTCCAGTTGGTGTGTCCAGAGACTAAGTTCCAGAGGAGCTTGGATCCCAATGCTAAGTTTTGAGCTGCGATATCTTGAATTTGGAGACCTCCCTCCAATATAGGCTTATTTATTTTGTCCCAACTTACTAAATGAAGCCTCCTTTCATTATTTTTCCCACCTTCCCACAAAAATATTCTCAACAGACCATCAACTTTGCTAATGAAGTTTTTAGGGGCAAGAAGAATGGTGTTCTGGTAAATGGGAATACTTGAGAGGATAGATTTTAAGAGAATCACCTTACCTACTTAGTTTAGCTAGGCTGCCCCCCAAGCTTGAATTCTGATTTTCAGCTTGTCCAGCAGTGACATCCAGTGAGCAACTTTGGGGATTTATTTGAAGATGGGAATCCCTAGATATTTGAAGGAGTCCCAGGAAATAGTTCCCTCCATTCTTAAGATCCTTGCAATTCCTGCCATCTCCCTTATGGGGCAATTCCAATCAAATATCTTGCTTTTCTAAAAGATGATATTGCTACCCGAGACCTCCTTGTAAATGTCCATCTCTCTTTTGAAGAAACTTGCAGAGATAATTCTTGCTCCACTAAGGAGTAGGGTGTTATCGACGAATTGGGCATGGTTAATGTATTTTACATTTTGGACCATCCAGAGGCCTGGAAGAGAGCGGATCTACTGGCAGTGGTCCAATTGGAAGTTGAGCACTGAAGTTTGAATGGCGTAGAGGAGCGGGGACAAGGGGCAGCCTTGTTTTAGCCCTCTCGAGGCCTGGAAGAAATTTGTTGAGTGTCCATTGACTAGAGGAGCAATCCAAGGAGAAGCAATACAAGATTTCACCCAGCTTATGAAAGCATATGAAAACCCAAATTTTTCCATAACTGCAAACAAAAAATCGTGTCTCGCCCTGTCGAATGCATTCGCCAAGTCGAGCTTAATAACAATGCCTTTTTCTTTCCGATGATAGCTTGAATGAATTGCTTCTTGTACCAACACTATATTGTCAAGTATCTTTCACCCTTTTATGAAACCACCTTGGTTTTTTGGGATGATTTCCGACAAAATATTCTTAAGTCAGTTGGAAATGATTTTAGTGACTAGCTTATAACCTGTGTTGCATAAGGAGATGGGCCTGAATTTGCTGAGGTTATTGGCTCCTTTTTCTTTCGGGATTAGGGCAAGGAAGGATGAGTTGGTACTGCCCCCTAGCTTGCTGCAACTCTGAGATTTCCTGACCATTCTCAGGAGGTCAACTTTGATGGTGGACCAACAAGTATAGAAGAACCTTGCTGTGAAACCATCGGGGATAGGGGATTTATCTGCTTCCATACCATCCAAGGATTTTTTAATATCTTCCATACTGATTGGAGCAGTCATAAGAATATTATCTGCTTCTTGGACAAGCTTAAGGATAAGATCGAGCGGATAGGAGTTTTCATCAATTGGATTCTCTTATGGGGCTGAGAAGAGGTCTTTGAAGAAGGAGTGGGCTGCTCTATTAATGCCTTCAAATTATTTGAACAAGGTGCCTTGATAATGGATTTCATTTATAGTTTTGAAATGCTTGCGAGCCTCAGCCTGCTTGTGGAAATAGCTAGTATTCTTGTCTCCTTCTTGCATGCTTCTTGAAGCCACAGACTTCTGGACTTCTGCCTCCAATACTCTTCTTCCACCCTGTAAGCTCTATGAAAATCTTTTTGGAGATTTTCTTCTTTGTGTAACATCTCTTGAGTAACTTCAGAGTCCTCCATGATCAATTGGTGGCTATCTAGGGCAGCCTGCGTGTCTTTTCTTTTGGAGGTGGGTGATATAAATAATTTAGCCCACTCCTTTAGCTCTTTTTTGAGGCCCCTCAGCTTTACTTCCCAAACAAAGAAGGGAGAGCCTCGGATCTGCCGGTTTCAAGACGTGGAGACCAATTCCATGAACTCTTCTTACTGAATCCAGAGGGAACTGAATCTGAAAAGGATGGGACCAATATTTTTTCCCAAAGAGAGCTCGAGAAGAATGGGTTTATGGTCAGAGGTATAATTGGGCAAGATTTTAGAAGAGGCCATGAGACCAAAGGTCAAGAAAGAGGTCTGGACAAGGAATCTGTCAAGGCGGGAAGCAATGTGGCCTGGGCCCCTTCTTTTGTTAGTCAAGGTGAATTTCCCACGGGAGGGTTTGATATCCTCCAGCTCCCAATCTAAAATGAGGTCTTCAACCCATTCTCTAGCTGGATCTCTGATCGGAGAGCCTCCCTTTTTTTCCTCTGTTGTGAGGGTAACATTAAGATCCCCTGCTATAATGATATTTTTCAGGATTGTACATGCTAAGATAGGAATTTAGGGAGTCCCAATAGATTCTTTTTTCAGTTAGTGATACAGGGACATAAACATTGAACATACTTACTTGATGACTAGATTCTTTGTGAAGAAGTTTAGTGAACAGCCAATGCATGCTGCTTTCTTCAGTTATCAGGTTGAATTTGGAGTTGTCCTAGAAGGTAGCTATCCCTCTTGAGACACCTCTTGCATTGACTGCTTTTCCTTGACCTTTTTTCCAAAATGATTTTCTTTCTTGGAGGAGGACGAAGTCCTCCATTTTTATCTCTTGGATGAGAAGGATTTCATGCGAATACAATCTTACAATGTCTTTTAGCGCTTCTTCTTTCAGATTGCTTCCTAGACCTCTGCAGTTTTAGGAGATGAATTGCATCACTTACTGGCTTGGAAGTTTGTGGCTCCCTTTGGAGCCCCACCTTACTTGCTAGTGGATCTGGTATTTATCATTCCTTTGAGCATTTTATGGGAACTTTGGAGTATATCCAAATAAGTTTTTTCCTCTCTCTATTTCTTCTTAGTCTTCCCCAAGGTGGCCTTGATATGAGAGACTTGAGAGCTTCCTGATTTGGTGCCTCCATCATCGGAGTCCCCCCCTGAGTTTGAGCCCAGGCTAATGTGTTCTTCCTCTACTTCTTTTTCCCTTTGGTCATCCACTGGGGGAGTCAGATCTGCAGGTTCCCCATTTTCTTTCGCTTCCTTCGTAGTTTTCTCTGACCCCTCATGGGACTCATTGGTCTTGATGTTTTTCCTCGAAGTTGAGCCATCCTTTGGCTTTCCTATGGGTTTTGGATTTGGTTGGGGATTCTATGATGATCCTGATATTTTTTTGTTCGCTTGGTTTCGGGCATGCCTTTCTCTTTTTGACCTTTTTCCATCCTTCTCCATCCTTTTTGTCATCTGGTTGTGCCTTAGGGAAGTTCCTTTGGAAATGGCCGTGTTTGTGATAGTTTCTGCATTTGAATAGGCGCTGCTCATAATGCAGCTTTTGATAGTGATGCCATGTACCAACTGTGAGTTTTACAGCTTCTGACAGGCTAGTTTCCAGATCTACTTCTACACAGATCCTTGCGCAGGTGTATTGGCCTTTGTTGTCTGCTATGTCAATAAATCTGCCAAGTCCATTTTCGATCTTCTGTAGCGAGTGGAAATTCCAGCAGTGGACCAGAAGGTTCAGGAGCCTGACCCATACTGGAACCTCTTTAGGAACATCGATTGTAGGATCAAAGTCGGGTGCCCACCTATTGAGATACAAGCCCTAAGACCCCATGAAGTATGGGCCACTCCTGAAGACCAGATCACGATCTTCCTTGGTTATGAACTCAAATATGAAGAATCCTCTTCCAATGGCATAACAAGTCACACTGTTCTTTAGCTGAGGTCTCTAGTTACGCTGAATCCAATCATCGGTGGTTTTTGCAGAGAGCCAAAGCCCCATAAACAGTCTTACCAAACCTCTTTCAGTGAGAGCTAGGGGAATTTTTATAGGCTTCTCTTCAGGCAAAGCAATTTCAAGAATTGTGTCCAACTTCTTAACGAATTTTGGGATAGAAGGACCTGATGGTTTCTTCCCAATCAGCCCAATAAGCCTCCCGAAGGCCTCATCTGCTGAGATTGGAGGGGTGGGAGAGGGCTCCCCACCCCCTGGTGCACTCATGGCGGCGCTGGCTGTGACGTGGCTGCTCTAAGCTCCTAACACTAACCTAGAAGCTCTCTCTCCACTAGGCCCCTAGTTACCTTGTGAAGCATCATCAAATTATTCACAAAGTGTTACTAAATTGAACTCGTTTTAATTATTCTTATTACATATATTTATTGTTTCATAAAAAACTATTAAACTAAGGAAGAGTAACTTTACATCTGATCATTTTTAATGTTCTCGACGAGGGCCATATATGAATCATAATTTAGTATTAATTTTCCTATAAATGGGTTTGATTTTTTTGTTTCCTAATGATTAGTGTATGTTAAAAATAAAATATTAAATTTTAATTTTTTATTGTGCTATTTTTTTGAAATAACATTTGTCTATCAGTACATGACGCAAGCATTAGGGATCCCTTCCCAGGCATTTTCAGAAGGCTTGCATCATGCAACATTAACTAACTCATGAGTTGCAACATGGAAGTAAGTACATCGAGCAGAGTGTAGGCATGTGGATCACTGGCAAGTGACAACCCTGGAATTTTGTCTTCGTCACGGGGTATCTCTGGAGGTCTAGCCAAGATTCATTGATAAGACATGAAATTCGTGCTATGTAGAATGATGTGACCAACCTGGTAGTTGACAGAATGCTGAATATTTTGAGGGTATGCATGAAGGACAAAATCATAAAGCGCGCAGTTGTCACATCGTCTACAACCACAGTTTCCATAAATGAATTAGAGGAGTAGCATCAGTATATTGACAAAATCTATTGGACAAACATGGATTTCCACTGGACTAAACAACCCCTTGCCTGGGTATAACATAAATTTAAGTGTTACACACTTTAACATTTAATATTTGTTGTTGTGTTCCTGAAAAAAACAAAGCATGTGACATACAATATTTAATGATAATTGTGTAGGCAACATAGTTTCCAAGACACTCATAGAATAAACAACATTGTTATACAAAAAATAATCTGTAGGGATGGACATGGTGACCCTCAGTCCTGTGCTTGTAGTGGGATCTTCCATTACCCCAACATCCCCTACACCGTTGAGGTAAGCACTACGCTCCTCACTTGAAACAACCAAAGAATGGAAGCTTTAAAGAGGATACAAATGATATATGGCATCATTTCATTAATTCACATGGATGGTGTTTCTAGCGACTATATTTTCCTGATGGAGACCCTCGCTGTAGATGACCGCTACATTTATAGAGACATAATTATCTCCATCACACATCTGACATGCTACTTATCCAAACACTATCCATAGTACAATGTAACTACCCAATGAGTATTCGGTATTGTAAATCGTTTATATTAGTATGGCCATACATTTAAATCCATGTTATGGTATTAAGTCATGACTCGAGGTTAATGTTTAATGTTCAACATGATGACTAAATCTAAGCATATAACTTAGTATTTGAAATGTGTCGCAAGGATAATTATGACCATTACAAGTTATACATGTTATAGTCTTTGAAATGTGTGGTAAGGATAAATTATGACTAATACAAGTTATACATGGTATATTCCTGTCATAGCAAAGGATGCAAGTTTAAGTTAAACATTATTGAATATTAGGAAGGTTAAATAATAGCTCGTATGTATTTGAATAATGAATCCTTAAGGATATTGTTATGACATAGAAAGCCGAAGCCGAGGACCCATATCCTTGCCTATAGTTATAGTTGTTAGTGAAATTAGAAGGAAAATTAATGTAAGGTGACGATTACCATTAAAATAATGATAACACCCTATCTATTAGACAAACAAATATCTTAATTTTCTCTCTTTAATTATGTAATGAGTTTTGTTACAAAATGGATATTGCGAGAGATAAGATGCTTTCAATATTGCATGAGATAGCATGCATTTTTATATTTAACAAATAAGAAAATTAAAATAAATTTAAAATATTTCTTCATAATTTATTAATAAAATTGTAAAAAAAAATTTCAAAGATTTAGATCTTTCCAATTTTTTAGATTGTCTTTATTATAATCATACAATATGAGGAAAATCTATCAGTTTTTTTATGTATCACACATGGCCCATTTATGTTCTATTTAATGGCAATACTTTCCTTTTTTGGTGAGTTAGAGAAGAAATTTGTGCCATGAATGTGCTCTACTTTGCATACACTGAAAAGGGATATCTAAAAGACGAATCTTATTAGTGTTGTGGGTCCTTTTCCTTGTGGATACATTTAAGACGAGGATAAATATCTTTGACAAACCATTCAAATTATTTTTAATTTTATGTTTTATTAAATATAATAACATTATATGTTAAGAAGTAAGTAATGTTAGATACTTTGCATACAACTCATCCATATAAATTTGTTAGTACATTACATTTAAGGTTAGAAAAATACTAAAGTTATATTTGCACATTGATATTAATGTTATTTGTAGTCTTTTGTGAAACAAAGTAAAATATCCTATCATTTTCAAGTATTGCATGAGCTAATTTGTTTATAGTTTATACAGATCAATAATTAATTGAGAAAGAACTTAGTGGATAGCATGACAAATAGATCACATTCTCCTTTTACAATGGAAAACGAATCCACACATGCCTTTCAATCTACATTCTTCTTTCTATAGATACTGCCTTATAAAAAAACCTATTAGCAATGTTAGGGACATTACCACCTCGTGGCACTTGTTTACACACAAATATTTTGAAGAAGGAAAAACAATATTATATAGATAAAATGATCCCATCTTTAAATTTTATATGAACTACTTTATTACTGTAACAAATTTGCAAAGTATCATTATTTCAAATTCGTTTATAATTTTAGAAAATTGATGGCATCCTTGCATTCAATATGACAATGTTTTAATGAAGTGTTGTCTATACTAAGTTCATGATCATGATCAATTTGAGCCCACAAATATACATTGTTAAAAACCATCTGTTTTCATATCCAACTGTAATAATGATAGATTAGTCTATTTCATTAAATGCATCCAATGCAATGTTGAGATTCCATACACCTCTACATATATGGGTGTGTATTCATGTCTAAATATTGATAGAGGATTCATTTGAATGTAAAGTAGTTTGTTTTTATTAGCGCAATCACTTTCAATAGGTCTCCAAAATGAATGTTTCTTTTCCCATGCAACGATAATCAATTTATAATTTTTAAATTTTGCAAATATAAAATAAATACATGTTCAAAATATGTTTTATTTGATACTAAGAGGGGGGGAGGGGGAATCACTATCATGCGTAGTTAAACAATTTTCCACTTCACAATTTATGCACCAATTTCAATTT
>LPNX010397089.1:131273-278107 GCA_001517045.1 Pseudotsuga menziesii | reverse complement strand
ATATATATATATATATGTAAAATTTCTGATTACATAGATGGATGGAAGACACAAATATCCAAATATGCGAGCACTAACTCACTCATACATCAATCTAATTTGGAAACTAATCTATGACATACAACCACCAACTCAATGTATCATGCATCAACTTGCGAGGAAACCAATCCTCTATGTAAGAACCAACTTGCAGTATACAGGCTCCAACATGTGAGGACACCAATCTTCTGTGCAAGCACCTAATTGTAGTGTTCGAGAACCAACCTGTGTAAGACACCAATCTTCCTTCCTTGCCCCGTCCTTCCATCCAAAATAAAATTATTGTTGTATTCCTTGATCTGGGATCACTAATCCATTTCCTTGATTTGTGATCTTTGTTTCGTTTCCTCAATTTGCGACCTCTGATTCGTTACCTAGAACTATGCTTCATGACAATCTATCTTTGGGAAAACATACTTAGCACCTATGACTCATATACTTCTTGACTACAACTGCATGTCTTCTGTGTAATCGAATCTATGCATATTCTGCACACTTAATATTTGAGCACTCATATTTGCACACTGTTTGTTATTCAACTTTTCTACTCCGTGCACTTGGCTCTCTGCTATATCTTTCTTTTGGATCAACAAGCCATTGATACCCCAATTATTTGAAGCTTGCAAATTCAGATTACTACATCTTGCACACCTTCATGCTTACAAAAACACTTCAATCAATCACTTATTTATACGGATATTTCTCAAATGTCGTGTCCACAAGTTGGGGTTCCTTTGAGTTGATGATACCCCTTATTCCTTTCTTTTTGGTTATACTTAACATCTCATTAGGTCTTATGTCGATGTACATCTTTGATAATTCAACAATGTGGATTTTGCACACTAGATTCCCATGAATTGACAGGCTTTGCAGACAAGGGTTCTATTCCTTGTAAGATTTTCTTACTAGAGTGCCACTAATTGATTGCACACATATTTTCTATGTAATTCTTCAAATAAGAATCAAGACTTCAATTCCATTACCAATTTCAACTGTATCAATGACAAGACTAAGTTCGACAATTCTTCTTCTTGTCGCTTTTACTATTTTGTTCCTAGTTCTTGCCATGTAGTAGATGCTATTGCATAATAGAGTTTGCATCATTTTTTGAATACATCTTCATTATAGCTGATATTAATGACAAGAACGTTGTTGTGTTACTACTTCTAACTGTGGATATCTTGTCATATTTCTAAAATTATACCCTATTGCATACCATACTGATATGACATGATCGGTGTGATAATTATTCCAAATGGCTTTGACATATCATTTATGGTTTATGCATGCAAGTGTCATATCAAATCAATGCTCAAGATTCTATTACTAGTGTGAAATCACTTTAATTTAAGTTGACAAAGGTTTTTAATTCATTTGTGCCGTCACACCTGAATGCGGTTTTATTTTACGTCTTTTCAATTTATTTCGATGCATGTAGGCCGATAATTTCCAGACTTATTTATGAGCCATTCACCATATTTGACAAACACAAAAGTTCTCAAGCTCTGTGTTCTATTTCCCATTGCAAAAGTTTTGATTATCATTCTCATAGATTAGTTTAGTACTTCTATCACAATGACCAACCCTCTTCAATAGTTTAATGAATCCATAACTGGAATTCGAGAGGCAAATCAGTCTCTAAAACAAGAATTCACAGACTTCAAGGGCAATTTAGGGAATTGGGTGTCTCAAATTAAATAAGAAGATATACAAGAGTGGTATTCCCAATCACAGGTGAATCGAATGAATCCATATGAGACTGTGAACCTAAAGAATCAAATTGATCGATTGGAGAAACAACATGAGAACATCCTTGTTTTTTTGTAGAATCATTAAGGAATTCCAGTGGTACAATTTCTAAAAGACAATATTATCTTGATACTGAATTATGCCTATCATGGTTGGGTTTTGATCATTAGATTCTTTTTAAACTACAATTTTGTAATCAATTATACTGATATTCCTACTAAGGAAAGATTTGACAAATGTGATCCTGTCGTCGTTGGAATTTTGTGACAATCATGCTTATATATATGTACTTTGTCAGTGTTTTGAATTTCTGCGGCAAAGATCCTTTTGAATAAATGTATCTTGACAACCTTTTGAATGTAATATAAGTTTTGACTATTGAAGAAATGCAAGTGTGTTGTATGAGACGTGTATGAGACTTCCTATGTGCATAATGTGACTAATAATTCACAGTCTTACTAAATGATGCAACCTCATAGTCCAAAAAAATGGATGAATGTCTATCAATGTTGTTATATGTATACTGTCATGTGCGACAACAATGTTTTCCATTTATGGCCAATTTGAACATATGTACCCCCTTTTATAACAACTGCACATTTATATAAATATATATTGAATACAAACGTATTTTTGTACTACAATCCTTTAAAAAAATTGTTCCAAATATAATTTCCTTGAACTCATGATAGCATACATAATTCAAAGGTTTTGATTGACAATCCTAGAAGCTAGCAAGGCAAGGAGCAATTTTCTGCTGCTTGGGAAATGCTTGTACTATTTTCTTCAACTCTACATGTTTGTGTAATTTTCTTTATCCATTTTTAAGTGTGCACGTGCCCTTTTTGATACTCCGTAAGAATTCTTTCCTCTTTCATCCATGTTTTATTGTTGATGCTATATGAATTATTTCTTTCTGATTGTTTTACCGTTCTTCTGTAGTTTTGTGCCTTATGCCCAAATCCATCACATGCATTACATCTTATGATATGAAAATACTTTACAATATAACCAAAATAATTGCACCTTTATCATTTCAATGTATTAACTCTTCTTACATAACAAAAGAAATCTTCATACCTGGATTGAACTTGTTTTGATGACACATCTCTTACCTTCTCAAACCTTTTCTGAATTGTATCTTGTTGATTTGTGACTAAAATGTGGGTGTTGTCACAAACTTTTTCAACTATCCTAACATAGCCAAGACCAGATTTGTCTTCTTGTGACCTTTGACTATTCAATATCTTATCCAAAATTGATGTGTTTCCCTTGAAATAGGCTTCAATTTTCGTGTCAGAACAAATCTTGTTACCATTTGGATTTGCATAGTCTAGAATTTCATTCTTGGACTTATTTGTAGCAACAAAGAGTTGTCTTTATTTTCCAGAGACTGATTTTATTTTCTTATATAAAATAGTTCTTCTTTTAAGTGAGTAATCTCTATATCCTTTCGCTCAAGCCATAATATTTGTTCTTTTTTTTTTCCTCAGAAAAAATTCATAATTTTATTTCAAAGTAGAACAAAATTACATATCTGCACATGTAAGAGGATCACTAGGATCCCTACATTGTCACATATTAGCTATCTCATATAAACGTAACCAAAAAATTACAAAACTGTCCAAAAAATGGATATCACAACCCAAACCAATAAACAGGTCACAAAAATCTGACATCAGACATATTGCCAAAAGAAAAGGTCACCGCCTCCGAGATGCCGTCGCCGCCGCAAAGTTCCCAAAGGAGCAAAACGGGTCGCGACGCAAGAGTATATCAAACAGACACCAACACTGCCATATAAGGCATGCAATCTTTCCCAGCAAAATCAAACAGATCATGAAGGAGCCATTCGTCCAGCAGCATGCTGCTCAAGATGATTTGGCCCCATCAATTGCAGCTTCTCCATGGCGAGAAAGATTAGAGACTCCAGACCGGGCACCAGCGCTGCCAGTGCTCAATCCATCCACCCGATTGACTGCAAATTCAAAGAACAGCCCATGACCCCGGAAGGAAGCCCACCGAACAAGACCAAAACCCTCAGTAGCGAAAAAACCTCGACGCATTACCTCTACCGCACAGCACCGATACTGCCTCCTCCTTCCGCGCTGAAGGTCTGTCAAGGTGGAGCCATACAATCTTGAAAGATCAAGATCGAAGGCCGAAACCCTCGACCCATCTTGGAGCCTTCCATGAAACGCTATGATTCAAAAAAATTTCCCCAACTCAAAGCAAGGCACCCAAGACCGAGCCACCACGAATCTCAGGCACCGCCTCCATCCTCGAGCCGATCCATTCGCTTCTCCTGTGCAGAGTTCAAGAAACGACTCCAAGAAAGTGGTAGATCGGCAATTCCGCGCTAGTTTCGTCCTCCATGTGAACCAGAGAGCGTTTAATTCTTCCACCACTGCTCTTCGTTGATAAATATCTCTGTGAAAATTCAGAAGAGCGAAACTGGGAGGGCGATTAGAAACCCCGGATCTCTTCAAACAATGCTCTCGCTTCAGCCAGTGAATTCGCTCAATGGTTTCCATGGATGATCTCACCCTCACCCTCGCTCGGTGGGTTCCAAGATCTGATCCCTTGGATGGAGGTTCATCGGCATCATCAGATAGGATCCATTGGCAGAGCAGAGTAACAGACGAAGCCATTCAAAATAAGTGTTCCGGAATAGGTGGTCGTCTTCCCCAGCCATAATATTTGTTCAATTAGTAGTTTATTTTTATATTTTATTTCTTTGAGTGACATTTCCAACAAAGAACTCTTCTCTTCAAGCTTCTTAATTTTATCCATTGCATAGGCTAATTGTCTCTCAATATATTTTTCATTGTCTTTTGATTTTTCATGTTCTTTTTCTTCCTTTGTTTGATATTCTAGGATCATATTTGTTTGAGCTTTTTCTTGCTTTAATACTTCATTCTATTTTCTTACTTCACTTAACTCATCCAGGGCACTAATTAGTTCACCTTCCAAGTCAACTTCTGCAACTTCCTCATCCTCAAACTTGAAGGTTTACTTTTTACTTTCAATCTCTTTCCATGTATTACTCATATCAATTAGATTACAAGATCCATTTTCAACATAGGATTTTGAAGATGAAATGTAGATTCCATTGTAAGAATACCTATTGAATGTTCCCATAGTAGAATCTGATTGACTTTCATGTGTCTTATTTGAAACTGTTTCCTCATCTGATAATTCTTCATTAATGAAATTATCCCTTCTTCTGAATGTTCATTTTAAAGGTCTTCTACAATTTCCATGAAGAGCACTTCTCTTGGACTGTCATTACTATTATCTTCTTCAGAAGAACTACTGTCTTCTTTAGAATACAAACTCTTTTTTGTTTAAAGCACAACTTCTTATTTTTGTACCTTCTATGTTGGTATGTCTTCCTTCGTTCTTTGTGATTGGAGTCTTCTTCACTATAATTATCTATAATTTCTTTATAAGGAACTTTGGAACCAAAGTGACCTAATTTACCACATTCAAATAATTTTAAAGGTATCTTACCTTTGTATTTTCCACGAACCCTTCTTAGTTTCTTCGTGAAGTTTTATTCCTCTTCATATGATTCATTAGATGAGTTCTTGTTATGCTCGTGATTGCTACATTTTGTTTTCTTGGTGGCTTTGAAAGCTGCTTCTTTTCTATAAAGATTCGCCTTTTCAATATTCATCTCGTATGTAGTAAGAATCCCATGAAGTTTTCCCTTTGTTAATTTATCCAAATCACTTCTCTCTTCTAGGATTGACACTTTAGAGTCAAATCTTTTTGGCAGAGTTCTGAATACCTTTTGTATGACTATTTCTTTAACAATTTGTACTCCAAGACATTTGATACCATTGACAATATCATCAAGAAAGAGAAGATAGGATGCAATTTTTTCTTCTTCCCTCATATTTATGGTTTCAAACTATGATGAATATGTTTGCAACTTTGCCTTCTTAACCTTCTCATATCCTTCATATGTATTTTTAATATTATACCACACTTCTTTAGTTGATGTGCACTGCATAACTTCAGTAAATTTTGAATTTGCTAAACCACATAGTATTGCATTCCTAGCCCCTGCATTACATTCATATTGCCTTTTGTTAGCTGCCTCAACTGGTGTAGTTTTGGGAATATTGTAACCATTTTCAACATATTTCCAGACAAAAATTCCAAGAGACTAGAAGTATACTTCCATTCTTATACTCCAGAATGTATAATTTGATCCATAAAAAATTGGTGCTTTGTTTGTGGAGAGTCTTTCGTGTCTATCCATGTATGCATGATGATATATCTTCTAGTTGTTAGAATTTTCCTATGGAGACATGATTTGATACAAATTTTTGGAATTATTCATGATACCGAGAGAGGGGGGGGGGTGTGAATCAGTATCGTGTGCATATTAAACAATTTTTCACATTGCAATTTATGCATCGATTTCAATTTCAATCATAACAATAAAATACAACTATGTGCAACGTATTTGGAAAGTAACTTTATATATACATATGAAATTTATGATTACATAGATAGATGAGAGACACATACCCAAATATGTGAGCACCAACTCACTCATACATCAATGTGATTGGGACACCAATACCACATACAAGCACCAACTTGATGTATTGGGAAACAACCTCTGAGGACACTAATCCTCTGCAAAAGCACCAACTTGCACAAGTACCTATGAGGACACTAATCCTTTGCGCAAGAACCTACTTGTTATGTTCAAGCACCAACATGTGGAAGACACTAATGTTCATTCCTTTCCTCATCATACCACCCAAAATAAAATTGTTGTTGTATTCCTTACTGAGTGATCACTGATCTGTTTCCTTGATATGCAATCTTTATTCCATTTCCTCAATCTATGATTTGTAATTTGTTACTTCAATGTGTGCTTCATGACAATCTGTCTCTTCGTAAACATCCTTATAACCTATGCCTCATATACTGCTCTACTATAACTGCATGTCTTCTGCGCAATCAAATTTGTACATCTTTTGCACACTTATATTTGCGAACTCATCTTTGTGCATTGCATGTTTTTTTTTTTTTTTCAAGACTTCAATGGCACTACCAAGTTCAACTGTATAAATGACAAGACTAAGATCAACAATCATTAACACTTCATGTCAACACCAAGTTCACCTATCTCTTTGAAATCAATGACAAGACTAGGTTCAAGAAAATTTTGATAAGAAATCATATGATAACAATATAATAGTCATTTATGGTCATTTTCAACAATTTTTATTTCAACACAATGATACATTTTTTAAATTTAGTTAGGTAAAAAACAATTATATATATTTTAGAATTTGAATTTTTTTCATATATTTTAATTTTAAAATTAATTTTAGTAAATTATATTTTTGACAATATAGCTATAATACAATGAAATTTGAAACCAATAAAATATAATATAAAATATTTTTTTATCTGAAAATTTGAAACATATTCCACATTGATTGAAAAAATACTAGCATAGATCCATCTTAAAACCGTATCTATCAAACACCAAGAGAGATCCAATTTGTTAAGATGTAATTTTTTAATCTTAATTTTTTTACACGTCCATAAAAAAGTTATACTTAAAAAAAATTGATCCCTCTCGGTGCTTGATAGATCTGGGCTTAAGATATATCTATGCTAGTTTTTATTCTTTTTTATTTTATGAGGCAACATGAATTTTTTTATAAGTTTTTATTTGATTTTAATTTTTTTATTTTATAGCCGCCATAGATTTTTTTAATTAAATTTTATTATTGGTACATAACGCTATGCTACATGACGACATCTCCCCCATATTGGCCTGTAGAGCACCTTGCTACTCTTGGCGCAATAATTTATTCTTAATTAAAAGATGAAATATGAATAAACAAATTTAAATATTTATAATTGCAATACATTAGAATTTCTATTTTATATTTAGTAAAAGAATTTAGAAGGTTTAATAGTTCAATGAAAGATTCACCATTACTTTTACTAGGTTTTATAATTTTGTCAAAGATATGATTTTACAAGATTTTATAATTCTGTCAAATATTCACCCATATTTTACAAGATTCTATAATTTTGTGAAAGATTTGTTGAAAAAATTATTTACATATTATATTATTGATAAAATAACTTTCACAGCTCCCCATGTATCATGGGGATTCGCCCATTTATTATACATATAAATTAGAGGGGGGGAGGTCTTAAAATTTTCCCTGTAAATGTAGGTTTTAAACATGTGTAGAGAAGCAAAACATATAGATTCTTTTAGGCAAAATAGAGATTACACCATAGCATTCATATATAAATACAAAGATTTACCCTGGAAACCCTTAACTAGGAAAACCAACAAACCTTGGAGCCTGACCTCCTATTTTCTCATTATCATTATGAATCCTCACTACAAAATATAAGCATTCAACAACATCCGACACCCTAATCCATTAACCCGGATTAAAAAATAGACTCTGATCCCTTAACCAAGATTAAGTTACAATTTTTAGAAAATTCCCCACAATAGCCAAAAACAGGGATCGTCAGACGCAGTGTTGACATGCACACCTCCCCTCCATATGCACATGCAAATAATATAACATATACCCAATAGAAAAGTGTTTTATTTACCTACTTGTTTCCTATTAATGCTGGTTGTTCAACACCTTCTTGTGAACGTTAATGTTGTCTCTCTTACTTGTGCTTTACAAAATTGACTCAATTTCATTAAGCATGTAGTCTAGTTATGGCCATCTACCAATTGTTTTTGGTTTTATGGTTTTACATTTTGTGCCCACTCGCTTTCTATATTTTAGTGTTGGAAAGCATCTTTGCTTGGGGAAAAGTTATGTTGGAGCATTGACTTTAAGAGAAGTTGGCAAATTATTAAACTTGAAATTTTATCCTCCAATTGGAATACGAGAAACATTATGTGTGTGTGTGTGTGTGTGTATTCTCATGGAAATTAGTAGTTTCTTATTTGAAAAATAAAATAAAATAAAATTACATACATGGTATGAGCCTCTATGCACTATGAGAAAAGAATACTATAAGCCTCCTTCATTGAAAGGAAAAAAATAGGAATAAAAAACTTACATAATTTCCCTAGTTGTAGATATTTCTATAGGTCATTGCATGGAATCCTATTACATAATTGAAAGGTTGATTGCATGCTTTCATTTCTACATATAAGAGGAAAAAAACATAAAAGAATATAAAATTTAAGTAGTATTTGTTTTTCAACCTACATATGCAAGAATTCATTGGCTCAATAGTATAAGTAAAAATTAATTGAGGCTGAAGCCATTTGCTAGAGAGTTACAACAACAAACATTATTCAATTGAAATATTGAAATTGTTAATTCATTTATAACAAATTGTTCTGTAGGTAAAACATGACACCAAAAAGACCACAATGAATCCAAATAGAAGCATTGATGGACACAAGATTAGAGTAAGAAGAGTTTTTCGAGAAAGATATAGAAGAATATTTGGTGATCCTATATGGAGAAATCTATGCTAACACAAGATGCACAATAGATAATGGAACTAGTTACCAGTGGGGATAGATTTACCAGACATTTAGTCAGGAGACATATCAAAGCTAATCCCTAGAAGTTGATCTATAGATCCAAATGGGGGTGTTTATAGACTTATAAATTTTTTAGGGATACAAAGGGTAGTTACATGATCATAAATCCTTCCTTCTGCAAAGGCTCTCTCATGGATTATAAAACACATGGACATATATTATAGGGTTGTTAGATATGTTGAAAGGAAAATAATACATTCCTTCCTACCTTCAAATATTGAATTAATGTACAAGTTTCCAAATCCCAAAGTAGAGTTGACATAGGAATGGATAAAACTATTTAGAATCACTACCATGAGCTATTAAAGAGTTGGTGGATTAAAAAAAGAGGTTTTAGAGTGCAAGGAATATTAAGATGTATTATATAAAGCATCTAAGACAACATTACAACATAACAACAACAATGATAAGAAATATATATGGTGAATCAAATGCCACAGTGTTGAAAGAAGCATAGGTTCCTTTGATCCATCAATTAACCTAGTTCGACACCGTATTCAACTGGGCCATATCCTCTCTTCCTCTCTTGCACAAGAAATATTGAAAGTAAAACATGCGACTCCTAGGAGTCCACCAACATGCTACAAGTCATTGCACCTAATGGACATATTTTTTGCACCACACAGATTCAATGGAATGACTTGACATTGACAAATAAGTGATCTCCATGTACATGTCTATTTCTAGATGTTATGGGAGCATAGGTGCATGATTCATCATCACCAAATTTGTGATCACTTCCTGGTAGTTGTTCACAAGTTAATATTTTGTAAGTCTACTCAATTCATGCTAGAAAAGGCCATGTAGGATGTAAGTGCATTTGGAAATTGGTATGCAATTGAGAAAGACACATATCGGGATCTTTGCTGCTACGAAGATCCCCCACCTCCTTCCTATGCTCATTATTAACAAGTTGGTATTGCAAGAAAATGTATATCAAACACATGTGCATGGAGTAATTACAATTCTTACAACAATGAATAAAGTACCATGGACTCATTTTCCCATTGTGGTGGGAGATCATAATATAAAAATAAATGAGGAAACAGGGTTTCAAGTAGAAGATATATATACATCTCATTAGAAGATGTTTTAGCAAAAATGAGAGACAAAAAAGGGGTCCGGTCTCCTTGATTCAAGAGGAACATGAAGAACATAATGATGCAGCTAGGGTAGCAGCAGTAGAATCCCTAGAAAGTGAGAGAGTTTCCTGCAAGTTATACCTTGAAGCGTTAGAGGGAGTAGTTCATGATAAAGTTTCAATGGAAAAAAGAGCAAAAGAAAACCGTACCAGAAAATAAGAGGAGGAATGGTCCATAGAATCACAACAACAAAAAACAAAATAATCAAGCAATAAACATGAAGCGTCCACAAAATCACAACAACAACAACAAACAAAAGTAGGAGAGACTACAAAAGGAGGGAACAAATAAGCAAAACATCAACAATTAGAAGCAAACTTATCTAGAGAGGAATAAGTTAATGAGGAGCTCAGAGCTATGCACACAGAGGGTTCAAAGACTATGGTTCACATTGAAATCCAAGATCCTCCCATAAATGGAGAGGTTCCATTGCAAGAAGTGGGATTCAGAATCTTCACACCATCAAAGGATGAATAAATATATTCTCATGAATCATTTCTATTTAATGAGAAAAATAAACGAGTGGTTTGTGAGGAAAAGGAAGAAAAGGATCCATCTCCTAGGAATTGCACCAATGACAATAACCACACGGACAATAGTGCTAGACAACATACAATAGGATTTAGCTACAATTTATTTTTTCAGTATTTCATTGATTCAAGCATCGTTGTCAAATGTGCACTTTTTTCTTAAGGGAAAATCCACAAATAAATAAAGGATAACTGAATTGGAGGCCCAAATTGTAAGAAGTAGAGTCAATATAGGAACCATGGTGGAAATAAGAGCATATGTAACTAATATTCAGGATGACCTAAATGGTGTCTTAAGAGAAATGTATGCTGGATTGGAAGAGTTCTAGGACTATGCAACATGATTTTCAAGTCTTCTAAATTAAGTTAAAGGGAAAATTACACTTTTCCATGGAGTGTAGCAACAATGGAGGAACTAAGGAAATGCTAGTTAGAATAAAAATATACACTTGAACACTTTCCCATAATGGACAATAGAGAACTTGAATGCAATGTTGCAACACTACAAAATTGTGAAATGGAAAGAATTTCACTGGAATATGATATCAATGACTCAGTGAACGTTTATAATAGACTCCACCCAGTAGCAGAGAAGGTCATACATAGATTCCATCTTTTAGTGATAGGTACAATGGAGAAACCAAGGATGATAGAACATATAATAAATAAATTGGAGGAATCCTTACATAATAGGGATATCTCTATTAGAGTTCTCTCCACACTAAGCAAGGATGCACTTCATGAGTTTATTTCAATTTTGTGCAAAGACACCACTCCCATCAAATCATTAATCAACACATTAAAGAGAGCTATTAGTCCATTGTTAGGAGACTTGGAAACATATGACGGTGACAATGGAGCACATAATATTTGGGTGAATAACAAATATATCTGATGAATATGATATATGGACATATCATTTGAATAATAATGGTCAAAGGGGTGATTAGCTTAGAGAAGCATATTTTTTTTATTTAGCCATGACAGACATCATGTGAATATTTGCAACTATCCAACTTTGCACATAGAAGTCATGGGAGATATCCTCTCTAATTGTATAAAATATGAAATTGAAAGATATAAAGTGTTTTCAATACTGTAACAAATTTGGTTTTTAGGGGGGTTTGTATTCCGCCTCCAAAAGTCACCTTTGGGGGTCGGATTTGGCTTTGGAGGTGATTTTTACAAAACCATCCTTAATAGCACCGATGCAAAAATTTTGGACTTTTAGGGCCGATTTTGGAAGAGATCAAAACTCCCCTTAAAAGTGACTTTTCGGGGAGGTTATAAACCCCCCCAAAAGTGTCTTTTAGGGGCGTATCTAAACCCCCGTGATAGACATCTATGGGGGTGGTTACAAAACCCCCATTAGAGCCCTTATTACAAACCTTTTGGGGTGGTTACAATATTCCCTTGTACGTATCAATAGGGGTTATTTCAACCCCCCCCATAGGTTCCTATGGGGGTAGTTATAACCCCCTCCTAAAATTCCATCTTACAAAACTTTGGGGGTGGTCTTAACCAAACCACCCCCATTAGCACTGACGCTAAAAGTTTGTACTTTTAAGGGTGATTCTGGAAGAGATCAAAATATACATTAAAAGTGACTTTTGGGAGTGGTTATACCCCCTCACCCAGCCCCCCCAAAAAAGTGACTTTTAGGGGCGGTTCTAAACCCCTCTTGTAGACACCTATGGGGGTTGTTCATAAATCCCCCTAAAATTCCTTATTACAAACCTTTTGGGGAGGTTACAAACCCCTCTCATAGGTACCTACGAGGGAGGTTCTAAACCCCCCTTGTAGACACCTATGGGGACAGGTAGAAACCCCCCCTAAAAATTCATCTTACAAACCTCAGTTGGTGGTTTTAACCCCACCCTAGATAGCTATAGTGGTTTTGAACCCCCTTCGTTATAATATACAAGGGTTGTTTCTAACCCCCTTTGTAGTGATATATGAAGGTAGTTTACAACCCCCCTTGTAGCAACATAGACATTCAGTTTGAAACCACCCCTATAGCCATAATAAGTCATAAAAAATATATTTTATTGAAAATACCAATAATATATATATTGAACCCCCCCTCATTAGGGAATGGAGGAATTGAACCACCAACCTCCTGCTTATAAGGCAATTGCTCTTCCATTGATCTAGCACCCTTTATGAATTAGGGAAAGGAGTAATATTAACACCTATATTTCATCATTTGTAATTCTAAAAAAATACAATAAGATATAAATACAACCATACTTAAAATACAATTTATACTTCCAAATATAGTCATGCTTAAAATCAAATTTATTTTTTCAAAAAATGCTGTTGCATATGTATCTTTGTTAAACATTTATGTGAAGGTTGGTGGGTGGGATGAGGTTAATAATAGTTTTCATACATTTGTTGTTGGGTATAGGCCACACCTTCAAGCATAAAAAAATATATGCATTATTTGAAAGTTTGTATAGACAGATGAAGGGAGCAGAGTCTGTGTCTGATACACGTTTTGTAGCACATGATATGGAGTATCATTCTAAGAAAAACAATATTTAACCATTTATTTTGGACTTAATGTATCACCCCTTGGGAAACCTTATCAGGTGTATTTAAGAGCTTTGACATTCGTGCTGTGTGAAACAATGCTGCTATATTCCAATATTATAGAGCTTTCATGTCATTGTTGTTTTCCTTGAGCCTCAGTTGTACCAACATTTCGAAATTGTGAAACATCATACAGTACAACCAACAACATTTCCCATGCATTTTGTACCTATTTCCATGTTACCTGGTGTTTCCGGGACTTGTATGGCACCAATATAGGGATTTCCTATAACTTATCTTGATTTGTTGATACCAAAGATTAATTGGCCAAAACAAACAATATTATAGAAAAAATATGATAAAATACAACTAACCAAATATTAAATAACTCGACATGTGGTTATATACAACCCATATTTAAGTCATGAATGAGAAGAAAATAATAGAAATATAAGTTTGATGGAATCTTGCTTATGTAAAGAGGCCATCCTTGAGGGGAGTGGCATATAAGTAATTCAAGAACTTAACAATAACCTTATGTTTGCATAAGGACTTCTGCTTATGTAGAAGATAAAAATTATAGAATCCCTCTATATTTTCCATATCAATCTCTGTAAGTAGTACTAGAGTTTCCAATACCATAAAACCCTAGTCTTTTTCTCTCACAAAAACTACAAAAATGAACTTTGCTCCTCTAGGATTTCTCTCTAACTCTCAATTATGTTTCTTTATGAAGAAAAACGCTAAATAACATGAATATGCTCAAATGCACACCATAGTTCAAGTTCCCATGCAATTTACACCTCTAAATACAACCTATAACAAACACGATTAGAGTTATATGATACATATCTTGGCACTCATAAGAGAAAAATGATCATAATGAAATTTATTTTGGAGCTCTCAAGGTGATCCACTTTTTCTTGGAATTTATATAGTTATACTTGTTAAACTAAATACTTGTGTCATTTAGATATTATGATATTTATGAAAGTATATTAATTCATCAATATTCTAATACATAAATTTAGTAAAAATCTTTAGCTTATATTCTAGATTTGAGATTACTATGGTAGATAATATGATTAATAATATTCAATAAGTTCTCTATAATTTATATATCGAAAATAAAAATGACTAATATTACTAATTAGAATTTATTTACTAAGGGTTGTGTACCTTACTAAGTGCAAAGAGAGTTTGGAGGGCCGATCCACTGAGAAACCCTGAGATGAGCCTTCAAGCTAGATGGAGATTTTGTCCAACAGCCTAAAACCGATAAAAAATCTGGATTGAAGTTCTTTCACACTCCACAACGACAATTGGTCATTGGTCGTATTACTAATTAGAATTTATTTACTAAATAAATATGTTTCTCTTTTCTTCCTCCCTCTTCTATACTAAATCTTTGATAATTTCATATTAATGTCATTTAATATCAAGATATCTATTTTTCTCTTATAGTCAACTTTTCCAAATAAATATACATTATGATCCAAATTATAAACGAGACAAAACAAATATAAAAATTTTCGAAATCAAGTGATTGTTTAAACCATAAGATAAACATTATTTTTAATAACAATGATGTCTTCTTCTAATCAACTTTCTCGAATGAATACAAACTACTATCAAAATTATAAACCATATAAAAAAATCTAATGAAACAGTATTTTAATACTAATAATTTAAATAATACAAAATTATAACAATAAAATTGGGCTGGTCTTTTTGAACCGACCATTTGCACCGAT
The DNA here is from genome assembly GCA_001517045.1 of Pseudotsuga menziesii. Lineage (NCBI taxonomy): Eukaryota > Viridiplantae > Streptophyta > Pinopsida > Pinales > Pinaceae > Pseudotsuga > Pseudotsuga menziesii. The sequence goes on along the minus strand of LPNX010397089.1, from coordinate 262,776 downwards.
CGGACGACCGCGGTTGTCGCGCGATCGTCCGATCGGTGCAAATGGTCGGTTCGAAAGCCGACTCCTTAAAATTGTTGTAAAATTATAGAAACTCAATTAATACTAATAATTAATATATACAAATTTGTGTTTGTAGCTAAATATTTTTAGCTAATCATATATTCGTGTAATCATCTACAAACCGCAAAGTTTATTGCTATACAACATCAATTACAGTTTCTATTGCCCATGCCCATATAAAAGTGCCTCCCATGCCCATATAAAAGTGCCTCCCTTTATACGGAAGAAAACTTAATGATTTTCAAAAATACATATCTTAAATTCTTTTTATAATAATCATTTATTTGTAATTTCAAATTATTAATGTAAAACATTAATATCTCAATACAATAATTATTTATAACCTATTCTATTTTATTTAAAAAAATATTGATATAAATTGTTACTACGATAATAAATTTATCAAAGTTTTAACAATTAAATTTTTGTAATTATGCTGATATGTATTTAGATATTATTGGAGATTTTAGACTTGTTTGAGTTGATTAACAAAATTAACTCAAGTGTAACAAGTGTAACAAGTGTACAAGTGTACAATTGGAATTTATTTCATGGTCATATCTTATTATGCTTAAATGCATCTTGATTAAGATTTAAATTAGCTTGAAACTCGTAACAATTTGTTTTTGTTTTTTTATATCAGTTTTTGTTTTTTATATTAAATAGTGTTTTTTTAATAATTTGTTTTTATTTTTTCATATTAGTTTTTGTTTTTATTATTATTAAATAGTATTTGTTTTGTGCTTATATTAACTCTAACAATGATAAGAATAATAAATATTAAATATATATTTTAACTTTTGTTATATTAACTCTAACAATGTATGAAGAATGGATATTAAATTATATATTTTAGTATGTGTTATTTTAACTCTAACAATGATAAGATTAATGAATATTAAATATATATTTTAACTTTTGTTATATTAACTCTAACAATGTATGAAGAATGGATATTAAATTATATATTTTAGTCTATGTTATTTTACAAAACTAAGTAACTCTAACAATTTAGTATGAACCTTAGATATAAAATTATATATTTTAGCCTTTGTTTAATATCCAAATATATTTACAAAGCCAAGTGGTTGGTTGTTCCTATCTACATTCACCCAACACTTTACTTGTGGTTATGGTTGTTAAATACTTGGTATCATTAATTATCACTTTTAATTAAACCCTTACTTTTTATGTCAATAACTTTACAGATAATAAAAAAATAGCTACCAAAATGTACTAACCCTTGATATAAGTTGTGTAACAAATATGTTATGACATAAGATAAGAGTTCAAACACCAAACTAGGATGTCCACATGAGGTCAATGTTATACCAATCTTTAACCAGCTTTATCTTTAAGTTTTTTTTTTTTAAGTTTCAAGTTAAGAGTGGGCCTAATGGTTAAGAGCATGTGTTTCCTCGTAAGAGGTCACAGGTTCAGATTTAGAGGGGGGTAGTGTATGTACACCTCTGTACACTTTAGCAGTTAAGTTAAATATCTGTTCAGAGGGCGGCCCCTGTCCCACAAACAAGGGGTTCTCATACACCAGATTTGTGTCTCACTTGGGGGGCCCCTGTCCCACAAACAAGGGGTTCTCATACACCAAATTTGTGTCTCACTTGGCAGTGACCTTAAAAATAGATTATTATTATTATTATTATTATTATTAGTTAAAACAATAATTGGTTCAGAAACGTATTTAATAAATAGATGTTTATCTAATGAGAATAGTAAATGGAATGTCTAGTTTATAAGTAAAGGTAATTAATTTAAAAAAATTAAATTTTACTTACTTTATTTTTTAAAATATTGAACGGTTTATATGATTTTAAAATGGACTAAAATATTTAAGAAACAAGTGTTACCGTAAAATTTGCCATTAATTATGTGGGACTTTAAGTTATACCAAATTTTTTATTAAATTTGGAAAATAATTTTAACGAAGAATTAGTCAAATTTGTACACTTTTTAACATACTTTAAATGAATAAAAGATAAACCATTATGAAACTCACCAGTATCTTCATAATAAAAGTTAAACCGTTATGAAACCCACTAAACCCACTAGTATCTCCATAATAACTTTTATATTAATTGAAGATAAAATTTTGAACATCGAAACTCATAATAAATTCATTTCTTTATTATTACTCTCACAAAATTCATCCTCAATTTAATATCAACACATATCCCTAATTTAAAGCATAAAATCCAAAAATATTTATTGAAAGCTCAATTATGTATCCAATTATACATAAAATATATTTGTATTTCAGATTCACATTTAAAAAATCCTTTGAATATAACACCTCAGTTTTGACCCCGTTTGCATTAAATTATATATGAAGTAAATATTGTATTTAATCATGGTGTGGGGATAAAGGAAAAGCCCCCATCGTCGATTTAGTGTTTTATGTTTCAACAATTAAAATCAATGCTGATGGTTATCGTGCTAGCCGATGGCACAATACATTTTGGACATCATGTAAATATGCAATTTAATTAAAATACCCACAACTAGCTATGTCAATGCAACATTAAAGATATGGGGGCATGCTTTCCTAAGGAATAGGGGGAGATATTAAAAAAATTGAGCCAATGGGGAAAATCCAAATGTTAAAGGGAGAACCCATCAAACTCTCAACTACCCATTTTTGTCTTTTGTGCCCAATCATTTATTTCTTCCAGAAATTGGTTGAGTTAGTTAATGCATGGGGATGGGAAGAGTATGGAAGTCAATTTCGAATTTGGGAAGCTACCCATTTTTGAAAAATGTGTTTTTGACTTATGGGGCAAGTAAATGCCCAAAAATGCTGCCCAACCCATAAGGCATTCACGTCCTCCTTTTCCTCACGTTTTTTGAAGTTCTTGCTTTTTTCCCATTCACGTTTTGGCAGTTTCTTCATTTTCCCCATGGTTGGGAAGTCGATTTGGAAATGCTCAGTGGCTGGGACCTTTCCTTGGCACTTTTGCTGTTGTTCCCTCATTACCCGGCTGGGAAAACCCGTTTTTGGTTGCACAACGAATGGTAGAAGAGACCCATGATTTTGGGTGTTTGTTGAGGCCGTTTTGCATGGATGATTTTAGGGGTGAAATATATCCCATAGGTGAATTTAAAAGAGTTTAGATTTTTTCATGGGCGAATTAGGTATATTAAAAGTTTTTTCTATAAATTATATAGTTCGTCCACTAATTATTTATAAAATAATTCATTTATCCTAAATAGGCATATTATATTTGTGGTAGAAATTCCCAAAATCAAAATTGGTCCTCCAAATTTCCACCAAAATTTGTTGTTCGCCACTGATTTCTACCTAATTTTTTTTGGGATCATCTTGTCGCCCCATATTTCTACCAAAAAACTAGTGGGACCCTCTGCTCGCCCCCCGATTTCTACCAAATTTTCATTGGGATCCTCAGCTCGCCCATTTTTTCAGGAAAAATTCCCTAAATTCCTTCAATCCCTCTCAATTTCTAACTGAATTTGATTGTAAAGTGGAATATATGGTTGACCATCCATTTCCAATGGATTTTTACCCAATTTGTCCCTATAAAATGGCTTCCTTGCTCAAGGAATCGTTCAGTGTTAATATTTTTCACAAATCGCAGTTTAATTTCAACGTTTTTGGGCTTGAATCCTAGTTACAGGTTATTTTTCAATGTTTTTGGGCTTGAATCGTAGTTACAAGTTGTTTTTATTTAAGCGGTTGAAGCTTTGGTAACATTTAAAGGGTTGGCATACAAACGTTATATGTAAATTTTCTTTTTCCACCTGAACTTTTGCAACCCTTATTTTTATATGTGCTTATTAATGTATATGTGTCCCGCGTTCGGTGGACCACCTATATTCAGAGTTTGGTACAGTGGGAACTACTATTTATTTTGTAATATGTGTCAGTTTTATGTGTAAACACTATTTTTCATAATTTGCTTGGTTCATATTAGTGGTAACGCTTCTCGCTTCTATAACATTAAATGTTTAATTCCTAATTTCTGCTAAATGCGAAATGAAATACTGATTTGAGCAGAGGATTTGCAATGCCCGCATTGATTTCTTATATTTCCACTGTGAAGCCCAAACTCCGTTTCCCTTTTATTTTGACCCATGTGTTGTTGCATAAGGTAATATACTAGAGTTTTATTTGCCTTGGCTATGGATCCATACATCCTTACGGGAGGTGAAATTTGGAAGCAGTTAAGGAGAATTTGGACACAAGCTGATGATGGGGGTGTTTTAGAGGCAACACTGGTGGATATGGATTGTTGCGTGACTGCTAGACTCCCACGTGAATTGAATGGATGAAGAGGAATTACCAATTGAATGTATACACTTAGAGAGGAGTTCAACTTCAACATTCTACAAAAGAAGAGGAGTGTGGGTGCTAGTTCAGGCTCTAGGACTTTGATACTAAGTATTTGCAGTATGATCTTGCCTATCTGTAACTTAATGAATTGTGGAGAGACATAGAGCTCCATATTCTAGGCCACAAATTGATATTTCCATATTATTCAATAAAGAGTTGGATTCTGCCCCATTCCTTTTGTCGAAATGTTTATTTTTTAATTCTGTCCATAATTAGTTCTGTGCATCTGCATTTGAGTGTATATTTAAGAGTCTAAGAGTTTTGTAGCTGATGCACTCTGCCAATTCTGATCTAGTTCTATAGTTGTGTTGGTATCCTACAGATCTTGGTTTTGCACCAACTACTAAATTCTTCCTAGTCCAAGTTGACTCTACTCTTTGTGTAAAAAAAGTCAAGCAATCCCCTCAGAGTGTGATTCGGCCTCAGACCATACTTGCAATTTTGACTTACAAGTCAAATGCAAGTCAAATAGACTTGATGAATCTAAATTGCAAGTCTCGCAAGTTAGATTAAGTCATTTGTCTGTAAAAGAGACAATAAAAACAAAAAAACATATTCATGCTGTTGGTTTTTCTGACTTGATTGCACAACAAAAAAGAAACAAACCTCCAATTATTGAATATCCTTGTTATTTTGTTATATGAAGTATAGATATGTTCTTTAATCCAAGTTTTTATGGACAACTCAATTTGTGGCCTAGAATAAGTTATTTATTCATGAAAATTTGCATTTTATGGACATTGTAAACTTACATATTAATGTTTTTCTTTTCTGAAATTTCCCATCTTAAGTCCCGAGATTTTCTCAAATTTAAGTCCTCTTACTCCTTGGCCTCCTTGATTCATTCTCGGACTAGAGTTTGGCAGCTTTGGGGATGACAATTGCATCCCTTTAAGTCATATAAGAATCAAAATTTTAAACAAGAAACAAAATTTAAAATGTGACATGCAAAATGTGTTATGTGCCCTAATGTGTTGATTGGATGTATATGGTGATGGAAAATCGGGTCCTTTAGCATCTTGAGAGAGTTTGAGCTTACTGATTCCATTTTATTCACCTAATTGATTTTTGGTGGGTCTTTTTTTTTAAATTTTATGTCCACATTTGCTGAAGTTTTTAGGGTTGAAACTCTCTAAACCAAATCCTAGAGACTAATTGTTGAAATAAAGACAAAGTCCCAAGCAGTTTATGGATTTTAAGAGTGGTTTCAACTTGCTACATGGTGCAGCGAGGAGTAGGGCTGCTGGTTTAAATACAAGAACTTGCAAAATTTTAACACTTCCCTCAAGGGTTTACAACATATGTAACCAGAAAAAAAGTAGTAGGCTTGTCTATTTGGAATATGGATTAAGTGGTTGGCCACTATGCTTCCCTTGTACCCATGAATCTTAGGTCTCATGAGGGTCTGTGACATATTGGAATTTAACATCACAATGGAAACTGTGTTGTATGTTCTTTAGTAACCTGGGACCCAATAAAACTAGAGAAGGAGTTTTCACAGGTAGTATTCGTTTGCACTACATCACTCCTATCCCAATAAAATAGTTCAAAACTCATATTACTGGTAACTGGGTATAAACAACCTTAATTTGGAAATAAAGAATAACACTGTTTTAAGAAAATAGTATAAGGAAATGCATCCTACATTGTAAGATTACCATGACTCTATAGACCAAATGATCTCAAAATAAGGGCTAATGGACAGGCATATGCTGCTACAATTTTGGTAATAACTCTAAAATGCAGACATTGTATTAGGCTTCTATATCTTTACACAAGGAATAAAATTGAAATGAAATTACCCGTCCAAGTGAAGGATTAATTGTATAATGAATAGTCAAGGAATTAGTAAGCGTTATGATTTTGATATGATTAATATAATATCCTTCTAAATCTGGTGTGGCACCTGCACCTACTTCTATGATCTGACTTAAAGGAGTCTCTTAGGATCAAGTTCCTGAATGGATCCTAACGAGGAGATCAATCAATGAGTAGCTCATGATGGAGTTGATAACCTTCATGTGGTCTATGAAAGATCATGTTGTCGCCTAATACTATAATATGCCAAATAGGGAGATCTTCCTTTTGTCTATATTTTTCAACCTGTTACAGGAGTGTCTTTACGAGTCTTCAATTTATGTCTTAATAGATGTAGGGTTGTTGTTGATGACTTTGATTGCCCCTGATAGCATAAATTTATGGCTGATACACTACCAAATATCTTGTTGTTTATCCATGTCTGATTTGATCATTTATGTTCTAGCCATGGCCCCATACTATTTGTAAGAGGGAACTACTACACCCTCAAACTAACATTTAGTGATACTAAATGAGTGTCTTGACGGGGTCTGCACTTTATGTCTTGGCTTGTTGAAAAATATAGACAAAATGAAGGTCTCCCTATTTAGCATCTTACCATATTAGGTGGTAACATGATCTTTCATATGACATAATCATTGCACAACAAAAAACAACAAACCTTTAATTATTGAATATCCTTTTTATTTTGTTGTATGAAGTATATATATGTTCTTTAATTTGATTTTTTATGGACAACTCAATTTGTGGCCTAGAATATGTTATTTATTGATGAACATTTGCATTTTATGGACATTGTAAACTTGCATATTAATGTTTTTCTTTTCTGAAATTTACCATCTCAAGTCCCGAGATTTTCTCAAATTTAAGTCAACTCTTACTCTTTGGCCTCCCTGATTCATTCTCGAACTAGAGTCTGGCAGCTTTGGGGATGACAATTGCATCCCTTTAAGTGATATAAGAATCAACTTTTTAAACAAGAAACAAAATTTAAAATGTGACATGCAAAATGTGTTATGTGCCCTAATGTGTTGATTTGATTTATATGGTGGGGAAAACTAGGTCTTTTAGCATCTTGAGAGAGTTTGAGCTTACTGATTCCATTTTATTCACCTAATTGATTTTTGGTGGATTTGTTTTTTAATTTTATGTCCACATTTGCTGAAGTTTTTAGGGTTGAAACTCTCTAAACCCAATCCTAGGGACTAATTGTCGAAACAAAGAAAAAGTCCCAAGCAGTTTATGGATTTAAGAGTGGTTGCAAATTGCTACATGGGGCAGCAAGGAGTAAGGTTTCTGGTTTAAATACAAGAACTTGCAAAATTTTAACACTTCCCTCAAGGGTTTATGACATATGTAACCAAAAAAAGAAGAAGTAGGCTTGTCTATTTGGAATCTAGGTTAAGTGGTTGGCCACTATGCTTCCCTTGTACCCATGAATATTAGGTCTCATGAGAGTCTTAGCATATTGGAATTTAACATCACGATGGAAACTGTGTTATATGCTCTTTAGTAACCCAGGGCCCAATAAAACTAGAGAAGATGTTTTCACACGTAGTATTCATTTGCACTACATCACTCCTATCCCAATAGCATAGTTCAGAACTCATATTGTTGGTAACTAGGAATAGACAACCTTAATTTGGAAACAGAGAATAATACTATTTTAAGAAAACAGTATAAGGAAATGCAACTTACATTGTAAAATTACCATGGCTGTACAGACCAAATGATCTCAAAATAAGGGCTAATGGACATGCATATGCTGCTACAGTTTTGGTAATAACTCTAAAATGCAGACGTTGTGTTAGGCTTCTATTTCTTTACATAAGGAAGAAAATTGAAATGCAATTACCTTTCCAAGTGAAGGATTAGTTGTATAGTGAACAGTTAAGGCATTAGTAAGCCTTATGATTTTGATACGATTAATAGAATATCCTTCTAAATATGGTGTGGCACCTGCACCTACTTCTATGATCCGACTTAAAGGAGTCTCTTAGGATCACGTTCTTGAATGGATCCTAATGAGGAGATCAATCAATGAGTATCTCATGATGGAGTTGATCACCTTCATGTAGTCAATGAAATATCATGTTGCCGCCTAATACTGTAAGATGCCAAATAGGGAGATCTTCCTTTTGTCTATATTTTTCAACTTGTTATAGGAGTGTCTTGGTGGGTCTGCAATTTATGTCTTAATAGTTGTAGGGCTGTTGTTGATGACTTTGACTGCCATTAATAGCATAAATTTATGGCTGATACAATGCCAGATATCTTGTTGTTTATCCGTGTCTGATTTGATCGTTTATGTTCTAGCTATGGCCCCATACTATTTGTAAGAGGGAAATTACTGCACCCTCAAACTAACATTTAGTGATACTAAATGAGTGTCTTGACGGTCTCTTCACCTTATGTCTTGATTTTTTGAAAAATATAGACAAAAGGAAGATCTCCCTATTTGGCATATTACCATATTAGGCGGCAACATGATCTTTTATATGACATAGACTGTATGAAGGTGATAAAATCCATCATCGAAATACTCATTGATTGATCACATAAAGTTTCCACTGCCATATTAGTGCCATGTCTACCACCACATTAGTTTAAAATATGATCACTAAGGATGGCCACTTTGTTTACTTAATATTTCATTTCTCTTAGTGCCCAATTCAAACTTTAACAAATTCTATCTTTATAGGAGTCAAGAAATTAAGTGTGCAATTTCCTCTTGGCATGGGATGATCTTAGGTTAAATGAAAACCACTGTTTTTGGAGAAGCATATTATCTAAAACTTGATCATTAGATGTGTAGAAAAACATAGGTATGCCTTCAATTGGAGGAGACACTGCCTATTGCAGTAGAAAAGGGTCCCGCCCCATTTTCCTTCAATGCCAAATTACAAACATTGTTTCACCCACCAGTAACCGGACTGGATATTTGGGTAGATGGATTTTGAAGCGGTTTATCTTAACATGTTTATTGGTTAGTCACTTGTATAATAGTTTCTAAGACGGATTTTCTGTTCTTGGAATTTATCACTCTTCTGGTAATAACTATAAAATGTAGACATTGTATTAGGCTTCTATTGCTTTACATAAGGAAGAAAATTGAAATGCAATTACCTGCCCAACTGAAGGATTAGTTGTATAGTGATTAGTGAAAGCATCCTTAAGCCTTATGATTTTGATATGATTAATAGAATATCCTTCTAAATCTGGTGTGGCACCTGCACATGCTTCTATGATCCAACTTAATGGAGTCTCTTAGGATCAAGTTCCTGAATGGATCCTAATGAAGATATGAATCAATGAGTATCTCACAATGGATTTTATCACCTTCATACAGTCTATGAAATATCATGTTGTCACCTAATACTGTAAGATGCCAAATAAGGAGATCTTCCTTTTATCTATATTTTTCAACCTGCTACAGTAGTGCCTTGATGGGTCTGCAATTTATGTCTTAATAGTTGTAGGGCTACTGCTGATGACTTTGACTGCCCCTGGAAACATGATATTTCATAGTGTATGAAGGTGATCAACTCCATCATGGTATACTCATTTATTGATCACATAAAGTTGTCAGTACCATATTACTGCCATGTCTACCACCACATTAGTTTAACATATGATCACTAACAGTGGCCATCACACCTTACATTTAATCCAGAGTTGATTACTAATTCATATTAGTAAAATGTCATTGATCAGTTTCTCTTCACATTTCATCCTGATGAATGACCATATTGATCTAGTTTGAAACACCAATGACTGAAAAATGAATATGACTAGTCCAAAAGAACCCTCGTACAATAAAATTGATTGCAGGAAATATTAGACTCAAAATTTTTAACAGACCCATTACTCCATGCCTCATGAATTCATCTCGAGAATCATGAACTTAAGTTGATTGCTCAAATTGTTGAGAATAAATGATTTTAATTATGCAGAAGATTCATGTTGACAAGACAGACAGGCCATAATCCCGATGAAAATAGATCATAAGCTTGCACAAACATGGCATTTCTTCTAATTCCACGCCTCTTCTAAAATGGTTTGTTATTCTTGGAAATTGTCTTTGGTGCCTCCAGTGAAAATAATTGCATATATAAAAACTTATGCATAACCCTAACAAATTACCCAAAGGTTAATCAATATATACAAGAAAGGGTCTTCACTATTTGATCAAACTTGATATGATTATGAATCTTTAAAGCAGAATAAGTGGAATGGTATGCTAATTAAACATGGTATTAGAAAATGTCTCTGTATATAGGATTATAATGTTTCTTTCACATGGGTCTAAAACATTAGGTTCCTAATAGATTTTAGTTCGTATCATTTTTTTCACTAATCAGGAAATGCAAATTCCCATGTCTTACATTGTCATACATCAAAATAAGTGTATATGCCAGTACTTATTCCTGGAACATAAAAATTCTAATCAAATGTATCTTATCCTTGAATATTTTCCCAAGGATTCCATATCATCTGTTCAAGTATGTTAGCCATGAACATAACTCAGGTTTTTCTTAGCATATGCAATTCCCATCCAAATATCATTTTAAGGATAAAAATCAATTCCCCAAAACTTTCCTGGGTTATTGGTGTGTAGTTTGCGATCTATGCATTTGATTGAATTTATTTCCTCCTTTGAAAGATCAAAATAAAAAACATCAATGTTTCCATTCAATCATTCTAATTTGCTAGAATTGGGGATTACAATTGTATTCCTTTGAATACCCCACTGCAGTGCAATTTTTGCTGCAGTCTTCTTGTATTTCTTAGCTAAATCCTGAAATTACAGAGTTTCTCTTAATGATAAATATTCTAAGTAAATGTTTAGTGAAAAGGGAGAAATGAATGAAAGATACACATATGTGAAGACATGTATCTTCCAAACAAGACACAGAGCTAAACCATTCTATATTGGTTGTAGCACCTCCAAGGGGTTTATGAGAAGTGGCTGTGATACTGTGCTTCAGACAGAAATTCACTAGTGACTCCCTCTGGAAGTAGGGATGTGTCTCAATATGATTGAAATCAGGCTTTATTTTTTAGTAATCCATGGAGTCTCGAGTTAAAAAAATGTCATAGTTGTTACAAATAAACAATCCAATAAATTTTATTAGTAAACAAGCTTTTCCATGCATTTCATCCTGATTTTTATAAAACCAAATAGCATGTTAAACTCACTACTAGTTTTACCTGATCCTAATGCTTCAGAGAAAACCTGCAGAAACCAAATCCTCCATGGAATGCCATGTCCCCTCCAATGAGACTATGGTGTCTATGTCGAAAACACCATCTTGATCCAAGGCACTATCAGTTGTTCAAACCCATGTCGTTTTTAAACTATGAATAGTGAACACGTCTTCGGAACATTGTGTTTAGTTTTCATTTACTGACTCAATTAGAGGAAGTAAAAAAACATTCAACAACTTTGAATACAAAACATTTAGGAGAATATTACCTATATGTTGTTTGACTACATGAAAATGAATCAAGTACAGGTCCAAATATTCCAACTGCAGATTCTTTAAACTGTCCTTGCACGCCTCAAGAACATGTCCATGGTCTGAATTCCATAACTATAAAACAAACCGTAATAAATGATATTGTTACAAAAGGGAGGGCTATAGTATGCCAAATGGAACTTAGTCCCTCTACTTAAATTATAGTCTGGAGTCTTTAAAAAAATATATGGAGCAGGATACGTTAGTAGATAATGCAATGTACCTTGGTAGTGACAAAAATATTCGCCCATTTCACTAAGCCTTACTGAAAGGCCTCCGTGAGTGCTTGACCAACTTCTTTTTCATTCTTGTAATCAACTGGAACCATTAAACCATATCCAAATGAGTGTTCTACTCACATAATTTCATTTTGGGACAACTTAAAAGTTAAAACCTTAATGCAGTGCACTCTATTTCCACACATTACTATTCCATCCATTAGAATTCATGATAAATTTTATAAGTGAGTCAGAGGCTTGGAAATAAAATGCTAAACAAACAGGAATATCTGTTGTTTGAAAATATTTTGGAAATAAGCAAAATGTTATCAAACTTGATAAATCCTGAATGCAGTGATAACTATTTGGCATTGAAATTTCGATTGACTACTTACAAATTCAACAACCATGCATCAATTCCTCAATTGAGAGATGGCATGAGTGAGACAATGGTGCAAATTAAATCCAAAGAACATTTCAAAGCTTTTATAGGAAATTAAGTGTACAATTTCCTCTTGGCATGGGACGATCTCAGGGTAAACCAAAGTTTCTGAAGAAGCATCTTATCTAAACCATGAGCATTAGATTTGTGCAAAAACATAGGTATGCATTCAATTGGAGGAGACACTGCCTATGGCAGTAGAAAAAGGTCCTGCCCCATTTCCCTTCAATGCCAAATTACAAACATTGTTTCACCCACCAGTAACCAGAATGGATATTTGGGTAGATGGATTTTGAAGTGGTTTAGCTTAACATGCTTATTGGCTAGTCACTTGTAGATTAGTCTTCTAAGACGATTTTTTTGTTCTTGGAATTTATCACTCTTCTGGTAATAACTCTAAAATGCAGACGTTGTATTAGGATTTTATTTCTTCACATAAGGAAGAAAATTGAAATGCAATTACTTGTCCAACTAGGATACCAATTTGAGCTTTCACAAATTAAGTTATTAACTAAAATGTTGTATTTATGCAAAATCAATAATCAAAATATGAACGGTTTATGTTTGATTTGATAGAGAGAGATTTCATCTGAGGAGTATTAAACCTATTTGTTCCTTGTTAGACTATTTTGATGCCTATCGTATATCTCTATGTTGGACTATTCTGATTCCTTTCCTATATCTTCCCTTAGGTTTGTTTTAGTGCATAGAGATCTACAAAAACATGCCTAGAATGAGAGTTTCCTCACTAATCATGTCAAGAGTTTACATCCAATGCTTTGGATCCAAAATATGATCATAAATAAACCAGCAATGAAAATTTCCTCAATACTCCAACACAATTCAATTCCTAGGTTGCTGGAAACGACTAATGGAATTTGATCTTGGTCAAAATTGCAAGGACTTTTGAGGAGCATCATGTTTTCTGTAAATTAGGAAGCATATTATTTTGTGCTGAAGTGTGAATGTTTCCAGCACTATATCATGTTTAGTTTGTTGATCAAAACTCTCCATGTTAGTTTACCTCCAAATTATAGTCACATGCTTTTGAATCCATAAAGAAAAACCCAAAAAAGGAAAAGGTACAAAAGCAATACCCCATGATAGGGCACACCTCCAATAAAGTATAAACAAGGGCTTCTTTTATGAAATGATACTCCTTTAGATGAAACGTCTCACCAATGAAACCTATAAGACCTTTAAGAGAAATATCAAACAATATGTTGTCCTAAATTAGGGTACATTTTGAAAATTTAGGGAGGAAACTCCAAGAGGGTACAAAACCACTCTTCATAGGATTCTGTTATAGGTCACCATTACAAGTAACCAACAACTACTACAGGAGAATCAGTCTTGATGTTGAGAATGCTTAAACTAGTGAAGTTTCACCACTGGTTGCTGCTATTCTAGGGTACAAAGACAAGGTTTTAAGGTTGCTTTTGATTGTTGTTACCATAAAATGTTCTCCTTAGGAGTTGGGGATTCTTCGTTGTTGTTTTGGTGGACAAACCAGGATAAAACTACCCAGAATTACTGCTCACTGTCAACAAGTGGTTGTCTGCTACTGTTCCTCAAAATTTAACTCTGTTATGTGGCCAAATTGAACATGATATATGCCTCTTTAACTATGTTATGTGCCCAGAAATGACCTTACATGTGCCTAGGAATTTGATCTAGGTTTTTTCATGATCCCATGATTGCCAAAATGTACCCAAATCTACTCTTTCCACCACTTCTATCCTCAAAAATGTTGGTGGTATTAACTGTTGAAGATCATTGTAGTTATTGGCTTGTTAGTTTCAGATTTTGGGTTGCTTTAGTTTTTAGTTTTCAGATTTTTTGGGTTTCCCTATTACACCAATCAAAAGAGAAGAATACCAAGACCAAAAATGCAATCTAAAGGAATCTAAATATTTCCTAGGAGCTTATTAAGCATCTAAAATTGGAGAATGAAAAACTACATAGGGGGAATGTTGAGATCAAAAGAAGAATGCACTGATTTGTAACAAATCAATGATAAACTTTTTGATTTGTCTCATAAGCTTATGAAAGATAATAAGAATATATATAGACAGGGAAGATGTTGGAATGTGAAATGGATCCAAGAAAAGCACAGAGGCCAAACAAGTAATAGGTTAGAACAACTTACAGGAGCAGTGTCACAAGTTTGACAGAGCACTGTACATATTTTGATGATCAAGGTATAGAAGGGTTTCAAGAAGCCATTTCATGAATGTTCCAAAATTTGGAGACAAAGCATGTTTCTGCAGCAAGTTTGTATTATTTTGAAGCTATAAAGTTACTAAAAATGTAGCACAAGTTTCGGATGCAAGTTACAAGTAACAAGAACACTACAGGAAACTATGAAATTCTGTAGAGCCTATCACACAGAAATTTGCAAAAGTGCTACAAAATTTCCTACAGCTTGATTTTTCACTCTTTTTGATAGATTTTGAGTTTTTGTGAGGTTTCTAAGGATGTTAAGTCCAAATTAACTTCCTATTTACATTTTCTTATGTTGATAAACATAAAGTATATGCTTAGATTTGGATAAAATGGTGATGATATGCTTAGTGTTTGTGGATTTGACTTGCAACCATGTGAGATGAATTCTAACAGTGGAAACTACTTGACAAGGAGAGAACACCATGGAATTGTATCCCTTATTTGAAAGTGAGACTTCTGAAATATGATGGCATATATTTGATGTAATTTCATTGCAATACCAAGAATAATAAATGAGTAGACCTTGGAAACTTAGTTTATATTTCATGTGACTTCCTAAGGCTTATGATGGGGTGATGAACTTGTTGACATGGTAAATTTATTCTTTGGAAAACTTAATTATACAACAAAATGCACATTCATTATAATTCTATTTTTTAATACATTGTTGCATTTAGATATGTAGTTGCCAATGTATTGTGTATACATGGGAATAAACAACATGAAATAATATGGATCTTAGGAGGAGGAGGAAGTACATGTAGAATAAATGCATTTATGTATATTATAAATCACGATAGAACATGCTCACAATAATGATTATCATTAGACAAGCTCGCATTAACAGCTGTTGTTAGGCATGTTCACATTTATGTCCCTCTCTCTCATTAGATCATTTAGTGTTTAGTAACTCCCACTCATAAATATCAATCATTGAGGATAATAACTCCTCTTTTCTTGGATTCCTTTAATATATAAATTGGTTACAAAAAAGGCTCTTAGGCATTCGAGTAGGGGCTTTTGTGAAGTGTGTTATTTATATTTTCAGGAATCATTGGAAAAGACTGTTTGGGCCAAGAGCAGAACCCATATTACCTTGGATTTGGCATGAATTGGCATCCATACATTTTCAGGGAAGTTTCTACTCAACATACTTGTTGTTTAGGATTAAGCACCCTTGTAACCTAGGGTCTGGGGTTACCAACTTACTACTAACCTTGCAGACAATCAGCTTTAATAGAGAACATAAAGGAAATAGGAAGAAAGTCTTGACTTGATCTTCTTCCATTCCTCTTCTCTCCAAAGCTTCCAGGGATGCACCTCCTTCACTTGTAAAGAGAAAATTCTTCATGTAATATCTCATGCATGTATATATAAGAGGTTAGATACACAATATGTCCAGTATATAATCAAATATATTCATTAACCATGATACATGAAAGAGACTCAACATAATGTTGGAAGAAGAATTCTCTTTATTTAACAATCAGTGAATGAGATAAGAGTACAACCCAGCTTCTAAGACAAGGACTCCTCTGCAACCAAAGGACTCTGAGTTTTGCTGCTCCAAGATTTCTGAAGATATATCACCAGCATAACTTTGCTCTCCAATCTTGATTGATTAATTCCCTCCCCAAGCCCTCTGTTTATACTTTGGGAAATAGAGTGGTTTCGAAGGTTGAGGAGGTTGAAACAGTTAGGATAGTTAATGATTAGGGCCCAACTAATCTCCATTAATCGTGTTTTATATTTTTTAAGGTCGAATCAAGATGTACGTGACTACTGATATAGGCAACCCGTGTATGACACGTGAGTTACATAAAGGAAACCCGCGTATGTCAGCATACACGGGTTGCAATGTAGATAGTCGCGTACAGTATGTGAGTTGCAAATGGAAATAGTTGCGTACATACGCGAGTTGCAATGAAGATAGTTGTGTACACAACTCAACACCTAGAAAAATAATATGGCAAGCTGGTTCAAGGGTAAATGCATCCCAAGTCATGTCCATCTATAGTGTTTTGGAAAAATTCAATCCTAAAATGTCCTTTTGTGTACTGACATAAGGAATGTCGGCACTCAGACGGAGAAGTTCCATTTGGGTTGATAACACATTCCCCCTAATGTGCGAGGTCAGACGGAAACGATGGCCAAAATACATTATAATCATTATTTTGGAGAACTCAGAAGTCCAATGGAGAAGAGGTAGTACCTGAAACAAATACATAATAATGTCACATACAAAGTCATATCTGAGGATGCTATGTTCAATATACTGGAACACTAGCTCCTTTACAATATTTGAGTACATCATATGGTACGGGTTCAAGACCACGTATATTACAAAGGTGGATCGAAGCCACAATATACAATAATGATGAGTCTTCAAATATCTGAAAGCTGTGTAAGTGATCACAACATAATCTTGCGCAACTTAGTCAATAGATATGAACGTAAGGTCTTCATCAAAAATCCCAAAGAACTAGTACAATCCAAGCCATGTGAATAGATGTTGTTGAAGTCGAACATGCATAGGATTCAACAGATTGTCAACCAATAGGTGATAATTGACAACGGAAGCAAAGGAATTCACTAATAATGAAAGTGAATCCTAAGGTGCGATCGTAAAAAAATCTAGGTCTTCGTCATCATGAAGTGTTGATGCGGAACCATACTGTGATGAGGAAGGCAATAGATCCTCCAACGGATCACAAGAGTGACTAGGAACTGGGTAAAGGAAGGAAAACACAAGTAATAACAGATAGTACAATGATGGAATTAGGATATAGATTAGAAACAGGGTTAAATCCTTGAACAGTGATCATGACACAAAGATGACCCAAGGAAGCTTTTAACTTTTCACATAGTACAACTAGACTGATCTGTCATGTAGGAGACATGATCAGATTCCCCATATATAACTGACAAGAGGAGGAGTAATAAACTCGAAGTAATAGCTGAACTGAAAGTGAACACTGAGACATGAGTATCGGAAAAGACAAAGAGTGCTATGTTCAAGGAAGAGATGCTGTCACATTGAAGAAAAAGATATGGCATTAGTCTGATTTTATAAAAAAAAAATGAACTATAGGGAAAAAACACACTTTGAAAATAATATTTCTATAAATAGTTCAAAATATAAATAAAAAACTCACCATTTGATTTTTTACCCAAAATAGACAAGTTTTACCTCTACCTTTGATTGCTCAGTGTGGACGACTCGGTGGACAATTCTCGAAACCGCAAGTGCTAGGTAAAACTACACTCCATGCTCTTTCATTTGATCCAAGCAAATTTCAATTTTTGGCCCAAATTTTATGTTTTCCAATGCCCTCAAAGCATGAACACTGTGTACGCGGGTATGGTATATCAACAGTCATGTAAACGCATTTTGTACGCGGGTTTCCCAAAGAAAAGTCACGTACAGTACGTGACTTGTCCAAAGGACAGTCGCGTACACTGTGCGAGGTAGAAAAAGATTATGTAGGGCCAAAAAATTAATTTTTTATATGAATCTAATGGTTTATAATGGCTTGTTTATCAGATTGAAATATGGTGCTTGAGTGGAGGGAGAGGGAACATGAAGACATGGACCAAGAATTTCTACAAGATGCCCCCACGGTAAATGATTTGCGGCAAAGTGGGTTATTGAAATTATTCTGTACCTCACCTATGCATCAAATGTTCGCCTATTAGAGTTTTTGATAAACTATTGGGATCACGATATTGGTATGTTTGATCTTCAAGGTGAGTTTCTAGAGGTTACCTTAGAAGATGTCTATTTTATCTCTAGTTTATCACAATGGGGAGCTCCATTGAACTTGGAAGGTACCGTCAGAGGCGGTGACCTTCTAAGTGTATAGAACTACATAGATATATACTGTGAGCCTGGCACTCAAAAGAGGGGTAGCTGCATCCCTATTGTTCATATTCACAACTTTCCCTTACAGGTATTAGCGAGTACTATAGTGAGGGTTGTAGGGTCATCATCACTTCACCTTGCAACTCAGAACCAAATGATACTTGCAGTGGACTGTCTATAGGGAGCTCTATATGACTGGTGTTCGGGAATGATCCTGATAATGAGGAAGCAACTCTCTGATTGCAAAAGAGGCAGGCATAATTTTTTTGGTTATTCCAGCATATTGGTAGCCTTTTTCTTTGAGAGGGTTCCCGGTTTGAGTCCTGCAGTACCATTACCAGTTCGTTCTCCCCGTCAGCCTAGACTGAGTAGGTGGGGAGAGATCTTCCTTCGCCAGGGAGGCGATGGATTGGTCCAGAGTGTATATGACGATGAATTCTACTTTTGGTGGGAGCGATAGTTACTAGCCTTGGAGTAGTTTCCATATGCTGGACTAGATTTATGAGGTGATACCGACCTTGTCCTCTCTCCTGGAGGAGCATGGGGAGAGTCAGGTATTTTTGTTTTCAAATTTTCAAATTTTTATGAATTTTAATTATAAGGATATATACATATGTATAAGAGTTTTTAGTCCTTTTAAAATGTCAAAATGCAGATATTGGACTAGTCCGCCCTATTGGGCATCCACGCATGTATGTGTGTCCTATGGTGGGAGAGGACCGGGGTTTGATTTGGGTTCTTGAGGGAAAGCTAGCCAGGATTTCCCAGAGAGTACCTACATTATGCATTGAGCATATCCCTGCCGTCATGCAGGAGCTAGTGGTTGGTATACCACCTGTCTAGATATGCCTTATGAGGCGAGTAGCAAGAGCAGTACTTGTGTATATTGATGCCGTTGAGGTTGCTACAGCTGAGGAGGCTAAAGAGGCCCGAGAGCAGGGTGACCAGGGTGATCAGGGGCACCAGGGTGGTCCAAGTGACCAAGGTGGTCAAGCTTAGACTTAGGAGCATTTTATGGACTTTGATCCATGTTTTGTATATTTTTTGTATATTATACAGTTATGACTGGAGCTGAGGATCAGAAACTCGACCTATCTATATGGATAGATATTCACACACACACACACACACACACACACACACATATATATATTTTGCCGGTTTATTTACAAGTGCTTTGTTATGTGTCTGCTGTATATTTTTATGCAAAATGTGTTAAGTGCCAATCCAAGATATAATTAGCATACACATCAGTTAATAAATTTTGATTTCTTGGAATATGATTGAATGTAATAAACTCAAAATTTCTTTCCAATAACCTAACTTGCATAGAATGGCATAGTAAAATAGGGTTCTGCACCTGATAAGCTCGATTGAGCTGGGAAACCACCAGCTGAGAGTCAAGTTGGACTTCCAGCTGAGTGATACCACGTGAAAAAACATCCCATAAAATCTCAATGACATCCCTATATTTGACCACATTATTGGTAGCATAACCTAAGCAAGTGCCTCGAGAGGCGACTAATTGTTTTGAGGGTGAGTAAATGACCCATGCGGCTGAAGCCAGATTAAAAGTGTGGCAACTGGCGCCATCAGGGAAACCTACGAACCACTCAGAAGACATCTATAACAAATAGCAGATGGTATAAAAACATGAACCGATGAACTATTGTACACAAAAATACATACAATAAAATACAGGAAAAAGCGCTAAGCCTAAGCATAGTACTTTTTCAAGTAGAGCCCATTTCTAGGATCAGGCAGCTTATTCCCTTCGAAATCTGTCAATTCATATGCGCCCTTCTTCAAAACCTTTGACATGACATAAGGTCCTAACCACATAGACCTGAACTTTCCTGCCCCTAGGGGTTCATTGTCCTGATCTCAGAGAAAGACAAGCTCCCCTTCAGAAAAAATCTGAGGCTTGACCGATTTATCGTATTGGATTTTTACCCTATTTTTATGAGCTTCTTTTGCTGTCAACGTGTCTGTACACTGCTCATCTATATTTTCTAAATGTAATAAATTTTCTTCCATCTTAGTTGTATCAGGTAACACATGAATAGAAATATTTAAGGACGATATTTTGCATTCGACCGGGGTGACTGCTTCCACTCCGTGAACGAGTTGGAAAGGAGAAAACCCTGTAGCAGTTTTCACATTTGTCTGATATGCCCAAAGTGCAGGATACAGCATGATGTGCCAGTTTGAACGGGATGCATTAATAGTACATTTGAGAATAGTCTGCAAATTTTTATTTACAGCCTCGACTTGACCGTTTGCTTTAGTATAGAACGAAGATGAATGTTCTTGTCTAAACCCTAGCATAGTGGTCAATTTAGTCATCATACTATTTTGGAAATGACTTCCATGGTCAGTGAAAATCTCTTTAGGGATACCGAATCATGCGATAATTTGGTTGAAAATGAAAAAAGTTGCAGTTTCCCCGTCAGCTTTAAAGGTAGGCATTTCCTCTGCCCACTTCGTGAAAGAATCAACAACGACAATGATATGTTTGTGCCCCCCAGCTGAGATTGGGTTTCCCATCACGTAATCTATCCCCCACTTCGTGAAGGGCCCATTGAGATGACGGGAAATAATGGAGTAGGATGTGACCGTATCTTTCTGGTGTAAAGCTGAAAAGGATGACAATGATTCACGGCTTCCACACAATCTTTAAAGATCGTGGGCCAGAAATAACTAGCACGTAAGATCTTCTGGGCCATTACTAACCTAGATAAATGACCCCTACACGCTCCACTATGGGCATCATTTAGGACAGTCTCTTCTTCTTTTTGGGTAAGACATCAACGCAAAATGGAATCTACCCCCCTACGATCTAAAGTATGTCCAATAATGAGGCAGTTCTTGGCATGCACGCGTAGTTTACACCACTCTTCCCGCAAGAAGGCTGCAGGGTACTTCAAATTATGGAGATAGATAAGTATATCTCCATACCAGGGGTCAGAGGTGGAAATCAAAAAGATATGCTCATCTGGGAATGAGTCTTCTTCAATGGCTACATTTTCCTCTATTGGAAATTCTGCAATGAGCTCAGCAAAAAATAAGGATTTCTTGGATTTGGCGGATTGGAAATCTAAGTCAAACTCCTGAAGAATGATTATCCATTTGTTGAATTTTCCTCCAACTATCCATTGGGACAAAACATATTGAAAAGGATTAACATCCGCCACTACCATCGTGGTCCTCAGTAAGATGCAGTGACGCAACCTTTGAATAGCATACACAACTGCCAAGGCCAACTTCTCGACGTGAGAATACGTAAGTTTAGGGCCGACTAAAGCACGAATGTGATAGTAGACGACATGCTCTTGGAGCTTATCATCCTCCTAGACTAGTACTACCCCTATGGTCAACTCATATGCGACCAGATACAATATAAAATCTTGAGAGTAATCTGGCGGGTGCAATAACGATGCTGACAACAAAGATTTTTATAATGCCTCAAATGCAAGTTGTGCAATTTCATCCCATACAAATGGGGTGTCCTGTTTCAATAGGCGCATGAAACCTTTTCTAATCTTGGCATAATTTACAATAAAACGTCGAAGGAATTTGGACTTCCCCTGCAGGCTTTGAATTTTCCTGATAGATCGAGGATGAGGTAGATTTACGATGGCCTCAAATTTCAAAGGATCCACCTAAATGCCTTTGTTGGAAACAATGAATCTGAGTAGTCTCCCTGACTCGACACAGAAAACGCACTTGTGGGGATTCAAGCAAATTTTGTAGTATGTGCATTGTTCAAAACTCAAACGCAAGTGATCTGGGTGATCGATCCTCTTACAAGAATGTGCTGGTAGATCATCAAGGTAGGGTTCGACAATGGATTTAATGTCGTGAAAGGAAAAATTCATTGCCCGTTGAAAGGTTTCCCCTGCATTTTTCAATCCAAAAGGCATTTTCTTGTACGCGAAGGTACCCCAAGGACAAATAAAAGTTGTTTTATGTTGGTCTTCTGGTTTAATTTGGATTTGATTATAGCCAGAGAAACCATCCATAAACGGAAAGACTTCACTTCCCACACAAGCATCAATAGTTTGATCTATAAATGGTGTGGGGTTGTTATCCTTAGGATAGGGTTTGTTTAGATCTCGAAAGTCAGTACAAACACATATAGTCCCTTTCTTTTTGTCAACAGGAACAGGGTTGGATACCCATTCTGTCAAAGCTATGGGGTAAATGAAACCGGCTTTCAACAGTTTCTCAACTTCAGCCTTAACTGCCACCGCTTTACGTGGGTTGATAGGTCTCAACTTTTGTCGAACGGGCCTAGCATCAGGGTAATTTCAGATTTTGTGCTCGACTACTGATGGATCAATGCCTGACATCTCCTCATATGACCAGACAAATACGTCGCAAAATTATTTAAACAAGGCTGTATAGATCGCAATCTCCTCTGGAGAGCAGTTCACGCCGATGTGTACATTTTCCACAACGTTTGGGTTTACAGAGATGTTGATAGGAATTGTAGCAGAAATGTTTTCCATATTCCCCTCAGCAAATATTCCTTCCCTTAGTAAGGGATTAATAGGCGTATCAACATCACCTGCCAATCTCATATGGAACTCCTGGTTCTCGATCCTGCTTAAATATGGAAGAAAATAGGATCGATGGTGAAGATCTTCGCAGATCTTATCTCATCCGCACATGGCTTCCATAATGTCTCCATCCGAAGGTAAAACCATATCTAAGCAATCTCTAGAATGCAAAGAGTTCTCTTCCCCAGCAGGCAAATATGCTTCTTCTAGCTTTTCTGAGACCGTGAGAGGGACTGGAATGGGATCAACAATGGTATGAATGATAGCTTGATAAGCTACTTCTGCTATCAATAAGGGAACTTCAGGTTCATGGTGGGAAGGAAGAACCCAAGGATCTGTTCTATAAAAAACTGTTGCTATAGACTTCCCTACACTAGTAGAACCTATATAATTAATCGGAGCTGGAATATCAAATGTGCCCATCAATGATGCGTACATTCCAGCCCCTAAGCTCTCTGAAGCAGGTCTAACCTGATCAACCAATGGTACGGTGGCCTCGTTAGTTTCCATGTGGCCTTTTCGAGTAAAACTGAGTTGGTCTATGGTAACCAACTTCCCTTCGTGTGGAAACATTACCACCTGAAAAACGACCAATGCAATAGATGACATGGCGTAAGTCCAAATTCTCCCCAAGAGCAAGTTATAATCCAAAGGTGCATCAATCACCTCTACCTCAATAGACACTGCTTTCCTTGCCAACTTAATTTCGAAATCCGGTAGGATACCATGTGGACGAAATGACCTTTCGTTGAAAGCAGTTAGTAGGGTGTTCGATGGAACTAGCTCTGGAGATCTAAGAGCTTTCCAACAAGACAAGGACATGACACATGTAGAATTACCCTCATCGAAAATTTCCCTTCCAATGGTTTTTCCACCATGGATGACATCTATCAATAAGGCTACATGATATGGCAGGCGAATTTTGACATCAGACAAATTGAATTTCACCATGAGACTCGATGAGTCCATACTGCCTAAGGCTGCTAAGAGTGCATCCCACTAGGTGAGACAACTCTGTAACACCTCTAAAGCCGATATTGCACAAAGAGTTTGGGCTAAATATTCAACTACAGAGTAGTTTGTTGCAGCCTTAGCATTAAGATTGTGCAAAGTTTTCTTGAAGACACCTTTCAGTATCTTGGGCATAAGTTCGGTAGGCTTCTCAATCATGAGAGGGTTGGAAGTTTCACCTATTGACTTACCCTTCTTCGAGGTCTCTTTTTCATAGTTCTTGTTCCTGGTCTGTAGTAAAGTCTCGGATCGAACCATGTTGATATAATTGGGATCAGGAGCATTTGGAGTGCCCCCTACTACATTTGAAGCTGAAGCAGAATTCTGTCCTTGGGGAAAAGGATCCTTCAGGAGAGCCAGTTGTTGGCCTTTTAACAGCTTCTGATATTGTTCCTTAAGGGGACATAGATGGGTTAGGTGATCTTCATGGCACAAATTACATGGGAGTTTCACCTTCTTCTTTTCTTCCCCCCCCCCCCCATCAACATTGTTTGTGGGTTTTTGCTTGTTTTGGTTTCCCTCACCCTTTTTTCCTTTCTTCTTTTTCCCACCAGGCTACTAATTTCCCTTCTGATAGGTTTGTGCAAAATGATTTGCATTTTGGGGTGAGGGGGAAGCCTTTTTTTCCTCCACCATAGAATGTTTGACAGATAACTGATGGAGCTGTTTAGCGAAAGATTCTACAGTGGGAGAATTCACAAAACCAACCACACCATCGGCATGGGGTCCAAGATTAGGTTTCTATACATTGTGCATTGGCCTCGGTGCCTCAGGGATAATTTCATATAAAATCCTAGACTGAGAATATATCAAATCTAGCTGTTGGGCCTTGAGGATATCTTCTTCCTCATTGGTCACTCCCGAAGTAGATACATCCTTAGATATATATGGCAATAGGGATTTAAGGAACCATTCTAATAAGAACTTGGGAGAAATAGTGTCTTTGATAAGGCTCTTCCGTCTTCTCCACTCTTGGATGTGATCCAAAATCTGAGTGGACTTGTCCTACCGAAAGGTAGACAACAAGTCTGTCCCGAAATCATATCGGACAGGAAGTTGGAAGTGACTAAGGAATACATTAGCCAAGTCCCAAAAATCGTTAAATGTAGCAGAAGGCAATTCAATATACCATTTGCTGTAGTACTAGTTAAAGTTATTTGGAACAACCTCAACCGAACTGAATCTTCGTTTAGTGAGTTGGAAGAGCACCATAAATGGAAAGTGGTGACATGAGCTTTTGGATCATCACCAACTTTGCCTTCGAATTTCGGGATATCCAAGGGCAGCTTTGTAGGAATGGGTGGCCAGGAGGAGTTATGTCTCACCGGGTCATTCATTAGTTTTGATAAATCTGGAAAATTTAATGTTTCCAGGAAAGGGAGATTGGGTCTAACCAGAGCATTAAAAGTAATAGCTTGGGGATTAGAGGGACTTGACCCCATATTACCATATGTGAAGGTGGGGTTACCCCCTGCTGCTGGTTGCGAAGTGGTTGGGATGCTTTGGAAAGGATTCCATCCATAAGCCAGCGGATTGTTTATGTGCGGTGCATTATATGAGGTTCTAGCTGCCCCAGTTGAACCCGGGGTTTGGAATACAGGAGCAATTATCCCTCCGCTGAAAAGAGAAAAAGGAGAGCTCGTGAATGAAGCTGAAACTGGAGTTTGAAAACCTTGATCATAAGGATTAGTGTTTCCGAGCTGCACCCCTACATATGCGGATGTTGGGCCTACGTATGGAGTGGCTGGGGGAATGTGTCCCCCATTCCAAGGAAAACCCTGGAAAAAAGCCAAGGATCCTATAGGACCACTCTAAGCAGTGTGTACGAAGGAAGTAGGAACTATAGGCACACTAGGAATCCCAGTGACCATACCACCAGAAGCACTTGCTAAACTTGTGGGAGCCGGTGGTTGAACCACTCGACTAGCTAGAGTTAATGGTGTAGTAGGTATACTTGTTCTAGGGGCACCTACCGGGGGAGGTGGAACCCATTCAGCTAGAGTGGCTGAGGTGGAAGTAGAATAACTTTCTCCTACAATAGACATTATTCTGCCCAAAGGGACACCAATCACGGGTGGATTGAAAGGACGAACCTGAATGATCACCGTATCATTTAAGTCAGTTAGAGGTGAATTAAAATTCCTTACAAACTCGTCATCTTGCAAGTCTTCTATCTCAACCGTGTTTAAATTAAAATGGTTTTCCCTAAGCTCTGGTTCACCCGGAACTTCACTAACTCCTATCGGTTCTAAAGAACCGTCTGTGTCTAATCTCTGCCTTTGAGGGGGAGGTGGAGGTTCCAATGTGATAAGTGGAGGAAGGTTTTGCAACCTTCATGACCTTCTAATAGATTGGTCCTCCATGATTGTAAATTTGACTCTTCACACCCTAAGGCCGGCTAAAAACACAGACAAACCACAGAGCAATCACTGCAAAATTTCCTAAAGTCTCAATAATCACAAAAGGTATAAGATATGCTTCCCTGAAGAAAGATGAGATCAAGTTTCTTGGTGCCCTTGAAGAGGTTCTTAGGCACAATCAGAGGAATCACCCACCGCCCTCCTACACTTTCAACAAGGGTTACCTTCCAAGCCCGTCCAAGGTGAACCAGAAATAGCCTTCCGGTTTACCTATGTATAAACCCTAGATGTCCAAGAGACTAGAGGCTACCTTAACTATATCAATAGTCTAGGGGGACAGTCACAAGCCTGATTCATACGCATGGGTAGGGTAGCAAATCCCGAAACTCTATCTAGGATAGAATCCCCAGATGCGTAAAAACATTGGTCTATGTTTTGACAAGGAATCAGAGGGTTATCTCCTCAGTCCAATTCCTCCATGCGGCCTCGTACTTAACTCCCGTTTGAGAGGAGCTTCATAGATTCTATCAACACAGAGAAGGATTTACCTATCGATTGGCCAACTACGTCTGAATTTAAGTACTTATGGGGACTTTACACTTCCTATCCCACAAGTCTAGCCTAAGCTAGTAGGTGTATGACCCTATAAAACAAAACTTACTAATAAATTTTAAATTATAGCGTTCATTTTAAGGGATGTTCTTAGTCAGACGGTAAGTGGCATGAATGACTATGATATTATAGACTTGATAAGAAAAGTAAAAAAGGTGTATAAAATGAATTCCAAAGCAAATTATAACTACTTAAAGCAAGTTTTTTTTTTTTTTTGTAAATATGAACTAATGAAATTGCAACTAGGAAAGAGAAAGCTAAGACTTATTTTTGTACTTTTTGAGATTTTATTCAAAAACTAAAAATAAAACAACAATATGCAATTCAAATGCAAATGTTTCCAATGCTTTTCCTTTCACTCTTTAAACTCTTAAAAAATTACTACGCACCTAAATGCAAAAATTCTTGAGGATGCTTGAATAATAAGACTATAAAGCAAGCAAAATGAAGTATAGCAGACTTATAAGAACCAAAAATCAACCACCTAAGGAAGAAACTTGGTGAACACCTAACTTGGGAAGACACAGTGAATGAAATCCACTGAAATCAATAAAAGGAAAGTGACAAACCGAAAATACTTTGAAATAGTACAGGGTACAAGGTATATAAAACCCTGATCACTGGTTTAGATATACAGCACTTGGTCCTAATACCCAACATGATAATCTACCTCAGATTGCTAAAAGAAAGAAAATTCAAACAACAAAAACTCAAGGGCTTACTAAAAGCACAAAGTATGATTCACAGGGCTTTCAAACCTACAGTTTAGTACCAGTACTAGAAGACCCCAAAGCAAGGCAAAATCCAAAAAAGACAGGGACAAGCAACCCTACCAAAAAATTTTTCTCCTAATATATGTACGTGACGGTCTAATATAACAACCCAGGTATTGTACGTGACTGTTCAATGTAGAAACCTGTGTATACAAGCTTCTATATTTGACTGTGTAGCACAACAACCCGCGTACAGGACAAAATTTTTTCAAAAAATAAAAAATTATGAAGGTCTCTAAAACACTACTACAAGTCCAAACCAAGATATAAAACCACAGACTGAATCAAAGCAAAGACTGGGCAAGGATCTACAGGACTAAGCCACAACAGGATGGAATCCCCAGCGGAGTCGCCAGTTTTGTTGTTCAAGATTAAGCACCCTTGTAACCTAGGGTATGGGGTTGCCAACTTACTAATAACCTTGCAGACAATTAGATTTAACAAAGAACAAAAAGGAAATAGGAAGAAAGTCTTGACTTACTCGATTACCGATGGTTGATCCAAGCTTGATCTTCTTCTGTTCCTCTTCTCTCCAAAGCCTCCAGGGATGCACCTCCTTCACCTGTAAAGAGAAAATTCTTCATGTAATATCTCATGCATGTATATATAATAGGTTAGATAAACAATATGTCTAGTATATAATCAAATATATTCATTAACCACGATACATGAAAGAGACTCAACACAATGTTGGAAGAAGAATTCTCTTTATTTAACAATCAGTGAATGAGATAAGAGTACAACCTAGCTTCTAAGACAAGGAGTCCTATGCAACCAAAGGACTCTGAGTTCTGCTGCTCCAAGAATTCTGAAGATATATCACCAGCATAACTTTGCTCTCCAATCTTGATTGATTAATTCCCTCCCAAGGCCTCTATTTATACTTTGGGAAATAGAGTGGTTTCGAAGGTTGAGGAGGTTGAACAGTTAGGATAGTTAATGATTAGGGCCAAACTAATCGCCATTAATCATGTTTTATATTTTTTAAGGTCGAATCAAGATGTACACGACTATTGATATAGGAAACCCGCGTATGACATGCAAGTTGCTTAAAGGAAACCCATGTACGATGTGTATGCGGGTTGCAATGTAGATAGTCGCATATAGTACATGAGTTGCAAATGGAAATAGTTGCATACGTACGCAAGTTGCAATGAATATAGTCACGTACACAACTAAACACTTAGAAAAATAATATGGCAAGATGGTTCAAGGGTAAATGCATCCCAAGTCATGCCCATCTATAGTGTTTTGGCAAACTTATTTCCTAAAATGTCCTTTTTTGTACCAACATAAGGAATGTCGGCACTCGGACGGAGAAGTGCCATTTGGGTTGATAACAATACTTATTTACTAGGTTTTATGATGTTCAACACCAAACTATTTGTTGCTAAGATTTACTTCTATTCTTCAAAGTCTATCATCAGTTTTGGTTGAAATATTTGGTATTTCATTGTCGTTTTGATTCTTCATCTCTTTGTAGTACTCTTAAAACTGTTTAAGAATTCATTTTTTTTCAAATTTAAATTATGATAACTGTTATACCTAAATCTCATCATCAACATGTGATAAGATCCCAAACTTCAGTGTTTCCCTCAATCCCAAATTGTGAAGCCAAGAACATTGGTCCAGACATCAAATTTGTATATGAAAATCCAACACCGCTTCTACCCTTTAGTAAAAAAATGATACCTTCTTCAACACCGCCTGTAATGTGTTGGAAGTAAGCGGTGGAACCACCTTTACCCTTTAATCAAGGCACGGTTCTGCCCAGAACTACTCTGTCATGGTGGACAAAGAGCAGTGCCCTTGGTAAAAAGTGAAAAAGAGAATTTCCCATGAAGCTTCTCGAAAGAAGGCTTCGTGGAACCCTTATCCCTGATCACTAGGGTCAGTTGGGCTCTGGATCCATCCTTATAGGATCTCCTAGCCACCTCACCCATCAATTTCTCAACCATCCCTATCCATTGCAAGTCTATAAAAGCATGCTCAATTCCCATGGTTGAGGAGAGAGTAATGTTATGTTGTTTCTTTGATATTTTGGCGTAAGTCATCCAAGAGAGCTTGAGGGAGAAAGTTGGAGCTGTAGGGGACAAGATGTTGGTTTTGTGAGAGAGCATATCAACACTAAGGCATAGGTTGTAAACTCTTTCTTCATTTTATTAATGTAAAGTTGGTTCCTTTCCCATATATTTGTTATGTTATAATCTTGCATATTATTGTCAGATTCCTTAGTCACTGACATAGATCTATAGATGATGTTTTGGTATCTTTGATCTCTTGTGTGTTTGATGTGTTTTTGCAGGTGTTTTCTTGGAGACCCTTTGTCATAAGAGAAGAACCATATCACTCCATCAAATATTGTATTCTAGGTGTTTATAGTTTCTAGGGAAAGTCTTCCAACCTTATTGTGAACCATTTGTTCTGGATCTGAACCTTTCAGACCAGAGGAACAACTTCTCTCTGTAGAAGGTGCAACAAAATTCCTAGCAACAAATCTGGCGACTTCATTAGGGAAGAGCTTCAGCTAATCTGATCTTCCTTAGTCTTTTCAAAACACTTATCTGAAAACCAAAGGTCCCGTTCTTCATCAGTTCAATCAGATCCAATAGCCGATCTAGTGGTTATTGGTTTGGTATCTTCAAATCTGTCTAGATCTGAGTTTTCTGACCTTCTGTGCTCTTAAATACTGTTAATTTATGATTTGAATTCCAGTTGCACAGTGATCTAACTTTGCTTTTTCGCCATTTTTTTCATTTTGCATATCTATAGGGAACCGTGCATGGACAGTATGAAAGAAACGGTGCCAACGCCTAAAATTAGTTAGCAGGGAACGGTGCCACTACCTATAAGAAAAACTCAGGAAGCGACGCTCGAGTAGAATCGCTCTGTCAATGACCCTCTGGAAGCGGTTCCAGGTAGGTCTTTCTAAACTTTTTTTTTCAATTTTTTTTGCAAAAAAATTGGTTATCTTTCTTTCAGTTATGAGTGTCTCAGTTTGCATTGAAGAGATTTGAGTGCTTGAGTGTTGAATTTAGTGTAGTAAAAGGCTTGTTTTGTTGAAATCAAAGACCTAACATAGATTCATCTTTTCATTGCTTTTCTTGATTGGTTTTGAGTTTTTCGAAAGGAATGCTGTTTGAGAGCTTAGCATAAGTTAGATCTCAGTCTTATTGATTAGAAAAATCTGAAAGGAAAGACTTGCTTGATTGATAGCTTATTTCATTTTTCGTTAAAAAGTTTGTGAAGGACTTCTTTTTGTGTTGAAAAAAGAAATTTTTTTGTTGAGAGTTGTTTATATTATTGTATGGAGAATGAACTATTGGACCTCTAATTAGCCTCATCAGCTTTTAGATTTCCATTTTCTTCTCTTTCCTTTATAGGTTGATCTCATCAAAAGAAAAATATTAGTGCTTTTAAGTTAGATCTTTCTAGTTTTTAAAGGAAAAATTGAAAAATTGTTGATTATACCTTTGAGTGTGTTTGGTCTTTCTTCTTAGGAAAAAGAGATCTTAGCTTACTTTGCTTGCTTTCAAAATTGGTTTGAAATTTGATTGCTTGTTCTTTTTCTCGGAAAAATTTTGGTTTAGTGTAGTGGTTTGGGAAATTTTTGGTTTCAAAAGCGAAAATTGAAATAAAAATACTCTCTCCTTCCCATAGGTAGGCATGTGTTGAAAAGTAATGTGAAATTATCTGCATTTCATATTTGCATGGATTTACATTTATGTCAAAATCTCATGCATTCACCTAACCGCTTAAGATAAAATTAATGGTAGTTATAGGTCTAAAATTGTATATAAATTTTAGTGATAAGTTAGTGACCTGTTCGGGGGTCGTAAAACGCAGGAGCTATCGTTACTTTGTCCGCACTACATCCCGGGACTCATGCGGTTCTTCCACGTACAATTAGTATATCGAATGGCCTTCATGTACCCTTGAGGTATATAGAAAGGTACTTCACGTACTCGATTGTATATCGGAGGGCCCCTTGTGAACAGTTGTGCATTAAACAACGATACTACCGATTTTAGCTCCCACGTACCTTGCATATATCGGGAGACTCTACTAGGATTCCTTATCCAACTGAGAAAAACCATTTGGCCATCTTGTTTGGAGGAATACACCGAGAACAACACTCGGGGAGACTACTACACACGTACCTTGAGTATATCGCGAGTTGCACCTGCTTGACAATCCTGGTGAGAGACCGACTATTTTGAGCTCATCCTATCACTTAAGTTTGGTTGTGGCCTATAGATTGAGCAGGAGACATTTTTTTTGTGATTTTTCTTAGTTCTTGAGACCCTAAGTTAGTTTAGAAACTGATACAATCTGGCTGAGTTTCAGTTGAGACGATCCAGAAGGAATCAGGGCTTACCACCCGATTTTCCTCCTGTTACGGGAGAAAGTCCAATGGAAGCCATCGACCAAGGACCTGCAACTAGTTCCCATGAGGAAGAAAATATAGTTGTAGAAAGTGGAGACCAATTCACTTCTTATATTAATCCCTTGGATCAACAACCTCCTATGGATGACACTTCCTTTCATCCGCATATGGAAGGTCATACCGATAGTCTTGATGCACTTGAGTATGGCCTGGATGCTCCGTTTTGGAGAACTTCCATGGGTCAGGCCATTTCCTCATTTGGGGTTAATAGAACCTCTCATGAAAAAAATTCTCCAGGTGAAGAACAACATAGACAAATCCAAGCATCTATTCACCTTGCATGAGATTTTCAAGAGATAATGCATAGGCTAGATAGAGTTTTGGCCGCACCTGCACCTCATATTGAATCTATATAAGCTAGATTATCCTGTAATACAGATCCTTGGCCTGTGGCTGAAATTAGAGATTCCATTGATGGTCATCCAAAATATGGTGAAACTTCTCGCAATAAAGGTCAAACCTGTAATTTCTCTCCTACAGTTTTGAATTTTAGGTCTGCCTCTAGTCACCCCATACTTTCTATGGATGGGGGGAAACCTTTAGTTCTAGTAGTGTCTGTACCGTCTAACGTCGGGAGGATACCCCCAGCGTGACCTATGTTACCCACTGGTGGAATTTCTGCTAATAATAGACATACCTCTACTGTAGGACAATCCGCTGTGTATGTTCCTCCCACCAATACAAATATGGTAAACCCTCATTTAAGTTTAGGTAAGCCCTTAGCGGCACAACCTACAGTTAATCAACCCTCATGGGGTTATGGTTACCTAGAAAATCAAGTACCTCTAGAGAATATGAATTATCAACCTACCCCTACAGGAATTCCTTACACTAGAATTCCTTACCCTGGGAATACTCTTACACCGTGGGGGGAACCTAACTGGTCTTATGCCAGCAATAGGAGGAATACCTATTCATACTACTAAAGGTGCATGAGGGCCACCTTATGGTGTCCCTCCTCCTGGTGGTCCTCCTCCTGGTGGTCTTGGTGGTCTCGGTGGTCCAGGTGGTCCCAAAGGTCCAAGAGGGACAAATGGTCCTGGTGGCCCTCGCGGTCAAACCCCTTCAGGTGGATCTTCGAGAGGTTAATCTCATCAACCATTTCATCAGCCTGTATACCAGTCATCACATGGTCCTACTGGTGGATACATGCCTTATCAATACTACGAGTATGTAGAACCCAATCGTTAGTTACCTTTCCTAGCAAATTTGGACTTACCTGATTTGTCCAAATTGATAAATGATCCCATTTGACACAACCCTTCATGGCCCACGATTCTGGTAAAGTTGCCATCAAACATTCCAAAATTCGATGGAAAGCATGGAGATGATCCGAAAAAACCATGTTATGACCTTCCACCTGTGGTGTTCCTCAAACTCCCTGATGGATGATTTTGTTCGTTTAAGACTCTTCCAGTGCACATTGAATGATATGCCTGTGAAATGGTACATTGAACTTCCACTACATTTGTTTGTGGACTTTATCTCTATGGCAATTGTTTTCCTTATGCACTTTTAGCTACCCATTCGTTATGAAATGGGTATGGATATTTTAACTTCACTCCGTCAGAACACCTCCATGCATATATCAGATCATATCCATGAGTGGAGAAGGCAGAGAAGAATCATTAAAGCTCCCATCGCAGATGATTGGTTCACTAAGTCATTGTTGCCTCCTATTTCCCGAGATGTGTCTATGGGCGGTGATGTTACTGAAGAACAAGCTATTAGTCACGCTCAATATCTGGATTTGGTATATTCCCAATCCAGAACACTGTATGACCTAATTCTGTAAGCTGCTCACCCCATCATAGATCCCACCAAGCCACCAATGGAGACTCTTGTTGATGGGGTGGTTAGTTCAATCCATGCCTCATCAATGACCAACCCTGCCAAGCAAACAAATTATTCTACCACTACTCTTTCAAGTCCTATGGTTTCCGCCGAGGTGAATTCCATTCAAAGTTCAAAGGCACCCGACAAGAAGAAAAAGGGAAAAGGTAAAAACAATAAATTACCTGGGAACCAACAGGAGAACCCTAACCCAACGACCAACGAGACTGATAAAGGGAAGAGGAAAACCAAATATCCCTGCTTATTGTGTGGAGGAGATTACTTCACCAAAGAATGTCCTCATTGTGATGAGATCAATAAATTTTTGAAAAGAAACCCACACCAGTAGTTCTTACTGATCCTTTTCCCTCTCAACAACAACTGATAGACCACATGTCTAATCAGGGAACCTCCAATTCCATGAAATAAATCAGAATGATGTCTTCCGAAACCGTCAATTTTAGTACCCGTAGTCAATCTTATGACAAGCCAGTAGATAAAAAGGACGAAAATACTTCTTCTGACAAAGCTCCTTCTACTAGTTCTCCCTCATCTTCGTCTAATGGCCCTCTTGTGATTGAAGAACCTAATCTTGACCTAATTTTATGAGCACCTAAGGCTTTGCACACATGAAGCAATGTGTGATTTCCACAACTAGATTTAGTGAAAAGTGCAAATAAATTGTTGAGTCACCCTCACTTTGCACACATGAAGCAATGTATGATGCTATCCAATCCATTTCCGATAACCATGTTGATGATCTTCATCTCATGGCTTCGGATCCTTACCACCTGCCTTATTGGTTCGAACCTTCTCTTCCCATTCTATATTACCTTACAAAAAAAATTCCTTCAGATGAGTCCATTATGGAGATTATGAGTGAGAGCGAACCCATATGGGAAGATCATCATCATCGATATTCTTTTCTTCCCAAAGCCACTTCGATAGGTTTTGACCCTGAAACACTTATCAGTACTGATATTGTCACCCATTCACAAACACCTGTATTGTTGCAAAATATGGAATATGAAGGAAGCCTATGCAACATTACTAAAACAACCCCAATTGACATATCAGTCAAACCCAGAACCATTGAGTATGTTCATGTAGGGCAGAACTACTCAATAGAAGAGCCTGAAGCATATAGAGCATTATTCAAAGAATTCTGAGATTGTTTTTCCTAGAATTATGAAGAGATGCCTGGGATAGAGCCATATATCGTGGTTCATGAAATTAAAACCTATCCCACAGCAAAACCTGTCAAGAATAAATTGCGTCAAGTCCATCCCCAGAAGGCTGTGGCTATTAAAACCGAAGTAGAGAAACTTCTGAAGGCAGGATTTAATTATCCTGTACCCCTGACGAAATGGGTATCGAACATTGTCCCTATGAACAAAAAGTAGGGAACCATTAGAGTCTGCATCGATTTCCAAGACCTGAACAAAGCTTGTCCCAAAGATAATTTTCTGACTCCGCATATTGATCAGATTATCAACAAATGTGCTGGAAGTGTCATCTTCTCGTTCATGGATGGATTTTTTGGCTATAACCAGATTGAGATATTTCCTGCCGATAAAAAAAAATGACATTTATATGCATGTGGGGAAAATTTTCCTATAAGAAGTTACCTTTTGGCCTTAAGAATGCCGAAGCTACATTCCAGCGTGCAATGTCCTATGCATTTCATGATATTGAAAAAATTGGGGAGCTGTACCTTGATGATCTCGCAGTGCATTCACAACAACGTGAGGACCACCCTAGGCATATTAGAGACATTTTTTTGAGATGTTGTCATTATAACATATGGCTCAATCCACACAAATGTGTTTTTTGCGTTGAGACGAGACGTCTTCTTGGCTTTGTGGTTTCTAAGGATGGCATCTGGATCAATCCGTTGAAGATTGCTGCTATATTGGCCCTACCTTCCCTAACAAATCTTGTTGAACTCCAAAGTTTGCAAGGGAAGGAAAAATTTCTCTGTCGTTTCATTTGCAATTTCGCTGGGAAAAAACATGGTTATATGCGTCTCCTAAAGAAGAACACTCCATTCTTCTGGGATGACCAGGCCCAATGAGCCTTTGATAATCTCAAGCACGCTCTAACTCATTCACCCATGATACACCCCCAAGATTATTCAAAGGATTTTCTCTTGTATGTTGCTACCTCCACTACTAACATTGGAATGGTTTTAGTGCAGGAAGATCCCAATGGTTAGGAGCACATAATATATTACACCAGTAAGAATCTCATTGATTCTGAAACACGATACTCGCGTGTGGAGAAGTTAACATTGGATACTGTCATTGCTGTTCAAAAATTCCGTCATTACATATTTCTTCGCACTACCATGGTACTTGAATATCAGAACCCTATGTACTACTTCTTGACTCGTTAGGTGCTAGGGGGAAAATATTCCCGTTGGATAGTCATCCTACAGCAATTTGACCTTGAGTTTTCCAAGGCCACTTCAAAAAAATCTGTAATCTTTGCAAAGCTGATGTGCGACCTTCATTGTGCTTTGATGGATACTGATCCCAGTGATTCATTTCTAGATGAATTATTGTTCTTAATAAGCACAACTGACCCGAAGTATGGATATTTAATCATTTATATCCAAACTCAAATATTTCAGCTCAACATATCCTGTGATGATCGTCGTCATATCCGTCACCACACGAAATACTACCTTATCTTAAATGATACGTTTTATAGGCATGGTATTGATTCCATTCTTTGACGATGCCTTACACATGAAGATGCTGAACACGTCCTTAATGAGTGCCACTCTAGAGCATGTAGAAGTCATCTTTTTGGGATGGTTACGGCTGAGAAAATTCTTCGCGTTGGATATTTCTGGCCTTCAATCTTCAAAGACTATCATGAGGTTGTTGAGAAATTCTCACCCTGCCAACATTTCTATCTGAAAAAGCACACCCACCCTACTCCTTTACACCCCGTGAATGCAGTTGGCCCTTTTGCCAAATGGGGAATTGATTTTATGCATTGTAAGCCTACCTCAACCGGGGGGCATGGTTACATCATCGTAGCCTTAGATTAATTCACAAAATGGGTTGAGGCTATGCCTACATATGCATAGGATGGTAAGGCTGCCACCCTCTTATTATTTAATCATGTGATAGCTAGGTTCGGAGTTCCATAGTCTATTGTCACTAACCACGGATCACATTTCTGGAATCATATGATGACCGAGTTAAGTACCAAGTTGGGTTTTCGCCATGAAAACTCAACACCTTACTATCCATAGGCTAATGGTCAGGTTGAGGCCATTAACAAAGTTTTAAAAAGCATGCTGTAGAGGATGGTTGGAGACCATAAATCCAACTGGCACCTAACTCTCTTTTCCGCCCTTTGAGATTACAGGACTTCGGTAAAAACAACAACTGGTTTCACACCATTCTAGTTAGTTTACGGACTAGAAGTTTTCCTTCCTATCCAATGTTAGATTCCATCACTAAAACTTGCAGTAGAACTTCTACTAAACACTTCCACCGAGGAAGAGAGATTTTTATACCTAACTAATCTTGACGAAACTAGAAGAGACACCACCTTAGCTAATGAGGCACATAAGAAATGCGTCAAGGCCCAGTACGATAAATATGTATGGCCTCGGGTTTTTAATTAAGGTGACATAGTTTTGACCTACGATCAAAGACACAATAAACCAGTTAAAGGGAAGTTCGAGTCAATGTGGTATGGTCCCTTTGTTGTCATCAAAGTTTTAGAAAAAGGAGCTTACGAGCTCGTAGATTATGATGGGATACCCTTCGTGCAACCTTGCAATGGGTTGTACCTGAAGAGGTACTATGCTTAAATCATTTTTGTATGGTACCTTGTATATATGTATATTATTGGCTTTCAGTGTGTCGTGTCTTGATTCAGTATGGTGTTGAGTTTAGTGTCCAACCTGTTTATACCATATTTTGGTTATACAGATCAGATGGCTTTTTACGGCTTTGATAATGGTGCTTTCCATCATACCCTGAACCTTGCTTCAATTGCTTGGGTTCTCTATTCCCTGGATCATGACCTGATCACTTCAGGAGCGGTTTGCATTGGTCCTGGTACCAACAACATAGTTGAGTATCAGGAAGTAATAGGTCTATTAACCGAGGCTGCATCTCGAAACATTAATGACTTGGTAGTGTTTATGGATTCAAAATTAGTGGTTTGTCATCTAAACCATGTTTATGCCATCAGAAACCCTATACTCCGTTTATTTTGGAGAGTGCATTTATTAGAAAGGTCATTCGAGTGTATTTCCTATACTCATGTCCCTAGGTCAGATACTATAGTTGCTGATTCGTTAGCAAACTACATCCTAGACTGNATATATATATATATAAAGTATTTTTACAAAAATGTGGTCACAAGACCTCGTCTAAAGCACTGTGGCTTTCATGAAATACAAAATCATACAAAAAACCATGAAGCTAGTAATCTTTCAGTAGGAAACCATGCAGTCACTATCTAGCGATCCTCATGATAACACATGATAGCACGTGCTACCCTGTGAAGAAGTCGGCTGAAATGGCCTAACACCCCTAGAGTATGTCTCTGATACCTCATGGGGATATCATCTATCGCCATGTCAGGAATGTCTAGATTCAATCGCTCTAAGTTCTCCTCCAACTTAGTAAGGTGATCATCACCCCTGTGAATGAATTGAGCCCCAGGTCATCTATCCATAGGAGAAGATCCTCCAGGTCGTGCGCCACCAACATCTGCATGTAAACATTAGGTCTTGTCACTACACATAGAAACATAAAATTAAAAAAATATAAAAACATAATCACTATTTTAGGGTTTTGTTTCTTACCAATATCCCCCCACTGGGCACTAGGTGGTAGTGGTAGGTTAGGTTCACCTCTGAAATCTGTCCCTACATAGGTGTAATCCTCTATCATGAGGATCTGATCTTGCAACCAACGGATGAAAGCTGCCTCAAATTTTATCTTGGCTCTGCCACCACCTGTATGAGCCATAAACTCAAACCACCTCAACATACATGGGTCTCTAGCCCTAATCTCAATGAAAATCACCTGGGGTCTCATAAGAGGCACCCTCTCAAAGAAGAAACAAGCTATAATAGACCCAAAATTGAACTGATTTAGCTCTCCTTGCCGACATTTTGTCAGTTGATCTTTGGAGACAGGAAGAAGTGCTTCTACCCAATTGTAAACTGTAGAAGCCATAGCTTCCAGGGAATATAGCATGTGTGCCTGGGATACCTGATGCAATCCTTGGCTTCCAGCCAACCTATGCATGATGAATAGAACTATGCGAAGTGGCATATCCACCACAACACTAATCAATATCTTCTTACCTGACATTTTCGTGCCAGGATGACAATGATGATTGATCAGCTCCTGAGTTGTCATAGTCCCTCCTCGGGAACCAGTAAGAGAGATAGGGGCCCCTCGTCTGGATAACCCTGTTAGAAAGTAGATATCCTCTACTTCTATGGTCAAAACATGAATCCCTACCTCAAAATATTGTTGCTCCGGGAGGATATGTTCTAGAAAACAGGGATGGGAAATAATGCTTGGGGTCCGAAAAAACTTTATAAGGCCACAACCCCGTAGGGAAGCCACACAACCTGCATCTCCTGTAGCTACAGTATAATCTTGGTCATGTTGCCTTTCTTTCCAAAGAACCATTTTTCTGATCAGATGAACCTGCCAAAAAAAATTTAAGAGCCATTTAGAAACATTTCTCATCATTGAAATTGCCTTCAAACTTTTATTTTGGCCAGTCTTTTAGTTTTTTGATTCCCACAGTCGGCACTGGCTCTGTCTAGTTAAGACAGAGTGGTGCCACCGCCTTTGTCTAGTTAAGATAGAGCGGTGCCACCACCTGTGTATAACTAAAGAAATGCGGTTCTTATCAAGCACCGCCTTTCCCGTAAGAGCGAGGAGCGGTGCCCACATTTCTCATTTTTGGTTCATCCCATGAGCTCAAAAACCCCTGAAAACTAAAAATTGGAAACCATGAAATGAAAGAGAATGGATTTAGATGTTACCTAGAACTGACGGTATGAAAAACAGACGGTGGAATCTCCCAGAATCTTCGGCTGAAGTTTTTGCTCCAAACTACCCAAAATTCTCTCTAAGGTTGGTAAATAGTGAAATGAATTTTTTTTACTATTTAATTTGTCTTTTATAGCCTATTCTTAGGGTTTTTAATGTTTTAAAAGTCATTTTTATAGAAATACCCTTTTATATAGTTTATGAAAGTCTTTTTTTTTTTTTTCCTGAATATTTTGGGAAACTAACGGTCGTTTAAGTCTTGCAGGGAAAAAAATAAGTAGTAAAGTCTATTGTGAAGTTTGTTTTTGACTTTTTCGTACTTTTGAAAATGAAAAAGTCCTTGAGGATTTGTTTCGATACTTTTATCACGCTCTCAAAAATCGGTATCAAAGTTCTGAGTTTTTTTCTAATTCTTTTCGGACTCGTAAAAATCTTCATCATGAAAAGAGACCTAATGGAGTCTCCTTTAAACTCTTTTTGGACTCCCTAAATATGAAAATATTGTCGAGTACTTGTATTCTTCATACATGTAAAAGTATTTGAAGAGTCGTCTCTCCGATGGTAGGTTATCTCTTTTTCGGTTCAGATAGACTATTTACGAAAAAGGAACACTCCAACCAATCATGATTGGAAGAGTTCTCTTTGGGTATTATTTTACACTTTTTTGGGCCCTAGAGACTAAATCATACGAAAAAGGACCCTTTCGAGTCTTCTTTTGTCTTCGTTCAGACTCTCTAAACGTGAATGGTACCGAGTTAACTTTCATTGGACTCATTAAACTAAACACTGAGAGACCCTTTTTGGGGAATGAACCCCTCCTTTTTTAGGTTCGTAAAATGTATGGGAATGGACTTGTCTTAGGATAAGCTACAACGAGTGTTTGTTACCCTCTTTGGAATCATAAAAATAGAAAGAGGCACTCATCAATCATGATGGGGAAATTAAGGGACGGGAATCAATTGATTTTGCAAATAAAATGGCAGTTTGTCGTCACCTTTGAACATGGAACTTGTTTGCATTTCATTCAGTCAATTGGGTAAATCAGCTTGTCTCTGAGTCGATCCACTTTCATGAGTCATATCATTAGTTTGAGTCTCTCAAAGAATGCATTGTCCAATTCGTATTGTGTTCCACCTCGTCGAGTCAATGCTGCCAAGTCTTTCCTTGTGCCACCTGATGTTCAAAGGGAAGTTAGAAGTTTACCTCTACAGTTAAAATAACCTTTGTGTCAGCACCTTTTGAGTCAGTTCGATCGTTACATTATCTAAAACATTCCAAAACTTTGTTTCGAGTTTCATGTCATCGATGTGGGATTCATCATGGAACTCCTTCGATGAGACTATTACTGTCGACATCAACTCATCATCCGGGTATTAGTCTTAGAAACAAGTTTAGTACCTTGAGATCTGTATGCCTCAATGACAGATTCTCTTACTCTTGACATAGGTTCACATCATTGACCTTTAATCAAGAGATTCGACTGAGTGTTTGACATCAAATAATCTATTCACACTTAGTATATTGTACTAGGGTACCTTGGGAATCATTGACATTAATGGTGATCTCCCTCGCATTTGTTAACGTTTCACATCATTGACCGGTAATCAAGTGGTTTCTACCATGTTCGACTTCAGATCATTGTAATCACATGGATAGAATCGTACTTTATGGAAGATGAGACAAATACCCTGGGTATCTATTTGAGAGGACTCATAGCTTTTTCCCCAGGTTGCGATGGAGTATATTGTGTGAAGTACCAGCATAGATCCACATTTGTATGGTCATGGCTATGCTCAAATTTGCGTCTGTATGACATAGATCTACATTGTATGTCTGGTAGCTATGTCCAAGTTTGAGTCCTCTATCACATGGATCTACGATGTATTATAGTAGCCATGTTTGTTTATCTCTCTCATGGATCTGCCTTATATTGGTCTACATCCATGATGAAGACACATTTTTCTCATGATTCAAAAGTATTGATGTATTGCAGATGCTTGGTTGATGATCTCTAATCAAACTGATTCTTTCCTCGAAGTGATAACTTGCTCTTTCAAAGCTCTTTCCTATCATATCTGTCTAGCCTCATGATTTGGGGGGCATTATGTTATACCTAAATATTTTCATCAGCATGTGATAAGATCCCAAACTTTAGTGTTGCCCTCAATCCCAAATTGTGAAGCCAAGAACGTTGGTCCAGACATCAAATTTGTATATGAAAATCTAGCACCGCTTCTACCCTTTAGTCAAAAAGTGCTACCTTCTTTAGCACTGCATGTAATGCGTTGGTAGTAAGCAGTGGCACTGCCTTTACCCTTTAAGCAAGGTGTGGTTCTGCCCAGAACCACTCTATCATGGTGAACAAAGAGCGGTGCCCTTTGTAAAAAGTGAAAAAGAGAAGGTCCCATGAAGCTTCTCGAAAGAAGGCTTCGTGGCACCCTTATCCCTAATCACTAGGGCTAGTTAGGCTCGGGATCCATCCTTGTAGGATCTCCTAGCCACGTCACCCATCAATTTCTCAACCATCCCTATCCATTGCAAGCCTATAAAAGTAGGTTCAATTCTCATGGTTGAGGAGAGAGTAATGTTATGCTGTTGCTTTGATATTTTGTCCTAAGTCATCCAAGAGAGCTTGAGGGAGAGAGTTGGAGCTGTAGGGGAGAAGATGTTGGTTTTGTGAGAGAGCATATCAACACTAAGGAATAGGTTGTAAACTGTTTCATCATTTTATTAATTTAAATTTGGTTTCTTTCCCATATATTTGTTATGTTTTAATCTTGCATATTATTGTCAGATTCCTTAGTCACTGACATAGATCTATAGATGATGTTTTGGTATCTTTGATATATTGTGTGTTTGATGTGTTTTTGTAGGTGTTTTCTTGGAGACCTTTTGTCATAAGAGAAGAACCATATCACTCCATCAAATATTGTAGTCCAGGTGTCTATAGTTTCTAGGG
This sequence comes from Pseudotsuga menziesii, assembly GCA_001517045.1. NCBI lineage: Eukaryota > Viridiplantae > Streptophyta > Pinopsida > Pinales > Pinaceae > Pseudotsuga > Pseudotsuga menziesii. Next base: position 219,664 of record LPNX010397089.1, on the reverse strand, counting down.
AAAGTATTCCAACCTTATTATGAACCATTTGCTCTGGATCTGAACCATTCAGACCAGAGGAACAACTTATGTCCGCAGAAGGTGCAACAAAATTAGTAGCAACAATAACATAATTCTGGGTTAGCTGAAAACAACAACCACATCTTTAACTATGTTATGTGCCCAGAACTGAACTTACATGTGCCCGGGCCTTTGGTCTATGGTTTTTCATGAGCCTAGGATTTCCAAAATGTACCCATATCTACTCTTTCCACCATTTCTATCCTCAAAAAAACCCATGTTTTCTTCTCTCACTCTGTCTCTTCCCACGAACCTAACAATAATTCAATTTACTCACCTTTCGACTACTGGAGTATGCTAGGAATTAATGCTACTGCTTGTTTGATGGCTGGTATAAACCTAGATTGAGGTTTTATAACTTTGTTTACCCACACTCTTTCCCATAAAAGCTCAGATTCAACCCAAAATTAGATTCAAGGCCATTTCTTGTTGTTCTCATCCATGGAACCAACCCAGAATGATCCCTGAAAACCCTAGTGAATACCCTCTACAAATAGGGGGTAACAATTGTTGTCTGGTTTGGAAGCTTTGATCCCTTGCCTAGTTGAACATGACTAAGTTGTATGAGTAGATGCTTTAGGCCTTGTAGAATGCAAGCAATCCAAATTTAATTGGTGATATACAGACTAGACAGAAGTCAATCACAGTGTACACAAATTAAAGGTTTGTCCAGAATGCAACATTGTAAGTGTGAAGAGGTTATATGGAACATAAAAAATGCCAGAAGTACAATTTGTTATCAAAGAATGATTATAAGTGTGTTTTCTTATTTTCTAAATCATTATTGATGTGATGGTTTTAACAATTGTTAGTTATTCCCCTTTACACAAATCAATAGAAATTTGTAGATTACTTATTATAATGTGAATAAATTTCAAGGTTGAGATAATGTGTTGGAAATATTGTCTAAGACTACCTAGAAGTGTCTCAGATGCACCTGGATTTAAGAATTAGGGTGGTTACATGATTTTTGATAGTTGAAACAATTCTCATGATCATTTTTTAAGGCTTTTAGGAGGCTGGGACATACCTTGAACTTCCCATGAGGATGATTCAACCCAGAGGAACCGCCAAGATTTGCACTTTTCACCTCTGTTTATATTGTTTGATGACTTTTGTCACTGTCATGGCTTCCAAAACTAAACCACAATTGATTTCTAGGATTTGAAGTTTACCCAACATTGCTAGAAATGAATATCCACCCCTTTTCCATATCCAGAAGATCTAAGAATCATCCCGACATTCCTCTGAAAATATAAGGTAAAATCCCTATTCAAATAGGGGGGTAATAGGATGAAACTCTATGTTTAGGAGGCAAAATTTCCTATCCTGCCACCCTAGGGATGCCTATTGTTTGGTACTGGGTTTGCAACTAGGATCTAAGGTGCATAAGAATCAATCCTAATTGCCAGTGAATATATTTGAAACATTGTGTTCTGATGTGAACGGAAAAGATGTTGAATCTTAATTCAATTCTCAATCGTTGAAAATAATTCTTCAATCATTTATGATCAATGGATCCCTATTTTCTTTAGATTCTCAGCTATCAAAATTTTCTGATGGGTTAATGGCCAGAAGATGGTGTTTATGTTTTGCAAGGAATCCTTTTCCCAAATGTAATTATGGTATTTATGCTGGAGATATAGTATCTTCATGGTATAGAAATATATGGATTCCCCTCAGATTATATTGTCTGGATGGTTCGTCATAGTTGGAACTTGCCCTTACATTGCTGAAAGAAGGAGTTGGAATTCTTTGTATCACATTCGGAGGCAGCTTTAGTGCCTTGTTTGATTTCCAACTCAACCAACTGAGGTAGTCATCATCCCATACTGGAATATCTGACACGTGGGTTAGCTACTGGGCCTTAAACCATTCTTGCTTATTATGGAAGTTTATACTTTCTTGCACATATGTCCTGGTAGGAATTCTATCCTCCTCCCACAGTAGGATATTCTTCAGTCTTGACACAGTTTGTTTCTTTACAGATTATGGAATCTTATACTCTCTTGCACTGTTGGCTTGGAAAGAATTCTATCCTCCCAAAGTAGGATACTTTCCTGTCTGGAAAAATAGTTTCCTTCATTATCTATCACGTAGTTGTGAACTTGTATGGCTTTCATTCATGTATTCATGTCTTTTGTATTGTTTGTGGAGTAGCATAGGAAGCAAGGGTAGATTCAATCAAAGGACCAACATCATTAGTTGTTGATACAAGTACATATTAAGCATAACTTGTAACACCTATAGCATATTAAGTTCCTATAAAATACCTATAACAAAATTCAGGGAAAATAGTATAGGTGGCATAAACTAGGGTTGTAAAACAAGTTGTTTCTCATTGATATCCATATATAGTTATGTATCCAATACCATATCATGTAGAATTACCAATAGCACCACGAGTAGTATGAACAACATCTGTAGCTATAAGATAGAAGTATATATAGTATAAGATCCAATAGTTCTAGCCTATCCACCAATAGAAAAGGTATATATCGGTAATGTTACCCCTAATTTTGATGAGGGTAATCCTAGTGATTCCTTCACTAGAACTTGTACTTTGAAAGCTTGGATGATAGGGGTACTTATTGCTATATCGATAAGGAATATTAGACCTAGAACTTAGCTTATTGTTTCTGGCCTAACAGTTCCAGAACTAAGTAGGTTTTGTTATGATTGTCTAAAGTATTGGACTTTATATACTGGTGACAACATGCAGAAGCACTAGCAAGTTAACAACAATTCAGCCAGTCAAACAATGAAGTTCCAATGGGTGACTAATAATTTGGACATCATTTTGTGTATGCATATATCAACGTTCAAGCATAGCATGACCATGCACCTTTTATAGTTGAATAGTGAAATCTAGGCCTGAAACAAATCTATAGCATGTGAGAATCCAGTAAGAGAGAGGTTGCTATGATAACATTATGGTGGCACCTTCTATTGTTTGTGTACTAGTTTTTAATTTCATTTATCATTGTAGGGGGCCTCTTGTACCATAAAACTCAAAACTATCCAGACTTAAAGTTTAGATGATTTTTACTGCTGCTTATGCTCAGAGTTGGGTTTTGATGGCACTTCTACTTTCAATCTCAACCTAGAATTTGCTACAGCCTTCTGGTCATTGCTTTTCAGTGGTTGCATTATGAATTTTGACCACTATTTGTGCTCAAAACTTCCTAAAAGGTGCCTATATTTGAGTACTAGGGAATTTTTGATGGTGGAATTAAATTTAGAACCCGAGATGAAGAGTGTTTACCTCATGAATGATTCCCAAAATTGCTACAGGTCTCTCTTCAATGTTTTCATGCCTAGAATTAGAGATTTAAGACTGCTTGTTGTTGTTATTGATGCCGAGATCTTAAAGTAAATATGTTAGGCTCGATCTCTACATTGTATGATAGGCTCAAAAAATTAAATAAGAAACAAAGCGATTTTCTATATGAAGTCTTTGAGTTGAATAACAATGAAAATATAATCTATTAGATTGTTTTAATATGATGGAAAAGTAAGTCATCTGTGTAAATATTTATTTTATATGGAATTGAATTTAAGTTTAGCAATAAAAATCCATATAATCAATGGGAATCTATAAATATGAGAATTGTGTGCGCAGATGCTGAAGGGATTATACATATAGAATCTATGTTACGTATAGTGATTGATATTATGCTCGACATTGTTACTCTAATTTCTATACATTGTTAGCTTTGTATAACAAAGAAAATATGAAGGATAAGTGTTCTATCTAATGTGTTTTGATGAATATAGAGAATCTCAGTTTCCTTATTGAAAAGGATAGGTTATGCTAAATCCATAGATTCATTTAGTGGATCTTTCAAAATCTAGTAATTTTGGCTAAATATACAAAGGATCATTTGCAAGTTGTACAACTTGGGATTAGAATTCATTTATAAATTATTCATTTTTTTGTTGATGTGATTTCAATGCTTGTCATTTCAAGTTGGTGAATAAGAAATTATAGAAATTGTGTTAAAAATGGGGCATTATATACCTATTTAGTATGCACCATAGGAGACATTTGTCATCATCTAAGGAAATGATCCTTTATGTTACATAGAACAAAGTATACATATGTGTATGTCATGAATGTTGGGATTTTGCGGCATGAGGTATTTCATGCTTGTTTGAATTCTGTAGATTGTTTGCCAAAATAATAATGTGCATCATATAAGGTATATCAATCGTCTTCTCATGTGTAGAGACCTCCATCTTTTTTTTCAAACAAAAATGCTGTATTTTGAGCTTGTTGATTTGTACTTAATCTGATAATGTCTTTCATTGTTTATAAAATATTCGCTTTTGTTGAATTTCTATACTTGTGATCTTCTTACCACCATAGGCACATCATTGTCATAATCTAGGTTTCCTTGTTTGTAAACTATATTGATCTTGATTTGGCTTTCTTTTCTTGTCAATTATTTTGATCCTGATTTGTTTATCCAATATGTTGCAATACCTATTCTCTTTGGGTTTCAATATTAGCTTCATTTACCAATGTCAATTTCACTTTGAGGTAAATGTCATGTAAATTGCATAGAAAAGTGATAATAGGAAGATTTGAGGTCTACATAAAGTTAGACTTTTTCTTTCAATATAAAATTTTTCATGATATGAAATGCGTCTCACATTGAAGTGATTTTCATGATTTGAACACAATAATGACCTCAATATGTTAGATTTTTATCATTTAAGCAATATGATCTTAGGATCTTAACTGAGAGAATAACATGCACAACAATCAATCACAAGAGACAATAGACACAAGATATTTTCCTTGGGGAAACCATAAAGGAGAAAACCCCGCAACTTCCTCAGAGATAGAATGAGCACCAATAGCAAAAGTAAAACCCAAAAACACAACGATGATCTTCTGACAGCAATTGTCTCTTTCTCTGATCCCAACTCCTTCTCTCTCACTCATGCACCCTAGTTGAGTGAGTGTGTGTGTAGAAATGAGGAGAGCCTCACTTCTATATATATTCTTCCACTTAATTTCCACTCCAACAAGTCGGTCTCACTTGACAATTACTTACTAGGGCTGACTTCTCTAGGAGAGTCTAATAACCCTAGTGCCCCACAACTGTGGGGAATTTATCCCCCTGATCAATAAGGAGGGTTAACCTCAACTCAATTGTGGGGACTATTTCCCTGACTTACAATGGAGGGTTAACCTCATTGACTTTACATGACATTATTATATTAATGACTCTCCCAATAGGCACATCGGGGTATAATATAAGATATACAAGTGAATCTCCCGATAGGATCATTGAGGACCAATGAAATACAATATATACAAGTGAATACATTCCGAAGTTACAAATACATCAACACTCCCTCTTAACTAGGAAGGTATTCTATTGACACAATTCATCAGTACAAGTCTTCTTCTCTGGATCATCACTGGATCATCATCATCATCACTACTTCCGCTATCTCGATCAACTGGTGCTATCTCTCAATTATACTCGTCACACAAAGTTCTATAGAGCCAACCCTTTTTCATGCTGGTTATAGGCCTAGCCTCTAGGTAGGTATTCTTCGGCGCTTTCTATCTGACCCTAGTTAGAAAGGCCCTCCCAGCACTTACATCTGACCATGAGAGGAACACATCCACCACCATGTCAGAAAGGCATTCCCAACACTCACATTTGACCCAGTTAGAAAGGCCCAACACTCATAGCTGACCATGGGAGGCCAAGCGTTCCACCATGTTAGAAAGGCTCATCCAACACTTACATCTGACCCAGTCAAAAAGGCCCAACACTCACATCTGACCATGGGAGGCCCAACTTGCCAGCATGTTAGAAAGGCTCATGCAACACTTACATATGACCCGAAAAGAAAGGCCCAACACTGACATATGACCATGGGAGGCCCAGCCTACCACCATGTCAGAAAGGCTCATCCAACACTTACATCTGACCCAGTCAGAAAGGCCTAGCACTCACATATGACCATGGGAGGCCCAAACTACCACCATGTCATAAAGGCTCAACACTTATATCCGACCATGGGAGGCCCAACCTGCCACCGTTTCGGAAAGGCTCAGCACTTATATCCGACAATGGGAGGCCCAACCTATCACCATGTTGGAAAGGCTCAGCACTTATATCTGACCCAGTTAGAAAGGCTCTACACTTACATCTGACCCAGTCAAAAAAGGCTCCGCACTTACATTTGACCCAGTCAGAAAGGCTCTGCACTTACATCTGACCATGGGAGGAACCAATCCTACCATGTCAGAAAGGATATTGGACTCATCACCTCCCCTTGGAGGGAACCTCGATCTGGGGAACACCAAGCTTCTCCCTGAAGTACTCAAACTTCACTCTGGCCAATGGCTTGGTCAACACATCAACTATCTGTTCATTCATCACAACATACTGGAGATTCACTTATCCTCTTTGCACCATATCCTTGATATAGTGATATTTGATATCGATATGCTTCAACTTTTCATGGAACACTAGGTTCTCTGACAACTTCATGCAACTCTGGTTGTCGCAATATATACAAGTAGCATCCAATTGGAGATCAAATAATTCAGATAGTAGCTTCCTCAGCCACACTGCCTAACAACTAGTTGAACAAGATACGACATACTCAGCTTCGGCTATACTCAGTGCCATGCAAGATTGTTTCCTGCTAAACCAAGAGATCACACCTGATCCCATACTAAAGTAGCATACTTGAGCCCATAATGAACTATACCCTTCAGGTACCTCAGAATATGCTTTGTAGAAATCAGGTGAACATGTCGCAGATCCATCAGGAACTGGCTCAATGTGTTCACAACAAAGAAAATATCTGGTCTCGTATTCGTGAGGTACATTAAGGACCCAATCATCTGATGATACATTATAGCATCAATCGTCTCTGATGAAGCATCACTCAATAGCTTTAGTTTTGATGCCATAGGTGTGGTCATGGCCTTGCAGTCCATCATCCTGAACCTCTTCAGGATCTCTACTGCTTACTTCCCTTGTCCCATGGAGATTCCATTTGTACTCTGCCACACCTCCATGCCTAGAAAGTAGTGCATAATACCCAAGTCCTTCACCTCAAACTCGGCATCAAGCTTTCTCTTTGTATCAGAAATCAACCCATCCACAACTATTACAAATAGATCATCTACATATAGTAGGAGTATCACTAGGTTCCCTTCTTCAACCTTGTAGTAAAGGTTGGAATCTGCTTTACTCTTAGTAAAGCCAATACTGGATAGGAAGCTGTCAATTCTGCCGTACCATGTCCTGGGTGCTTGTTTCAAACCGTATAGGGATTTCTTCAATTTGCACACATGAGTTTGCTTGTCATGTACCTTTCTAGTGGCTACAAATGTCTCTTCGTAGTCTATGCCTTCTTTTCATGAGAAGCCTCGTGCTACAAATATTTCCTTGTATCCCATGATGTTTCCATCTACTGCATGATGGAACTACGAACTTCTCTTTAGGTCTCGATACTGCATCCTATACATCATTCTTCTTGAACTGGTACTCCTTGATCATAGAATCCTTCCATTCTTTCTTCTCTGCTTCTTCTTCATAGTTGGAAGGTTCTTTATTAGTCTCGTCATACTATTCCTCATTTTGGATTATTTATTGATTTGTCGTCACTTGTTCTTCAGAACAAGTCCCATCCTTCTTTTCTTGTAGGCGGTTGTACGTGATCTTTCCTACAAGTCAAATGCATCAGTTGTATGGTTAGAATCATTTCATAAAGCATATTCATAATGGAAAATTCTTATGCATAAAGATATGATCATGCAACTCTTTTATCCAATACAACATTCATCCATATCTCACAGAAACTTTCTAGATTCCTTCCATCTCTACCATGACACCATTGAGATTGTGCGCTAATCTAATATGTCAGCAAAGAGGTTTCATTCTAGACAAGTAGCAATGGAGAGTTGTATAGCACCATGGGCTACTTACCCATCACATGCATGTTAGTAGTATACTGTCATTAATGCAAACATTCTATAATGAAAAATCATATCAAGTGAATATAAACAAATGCATAACCAAACAATATCATAAATTGACAATTGAATACTTATCTTTATTTGTTTCGTGGATAGACTCCTTCTTGAGCCTTCAGCTTCATCATCTTCTTCATTCATAACATCATCATTTATTATCCAAGTGCTCATATGGATAAGAGGTTCTTCAAGAATTGAGTTCTTCGTATTCCTCATCACTTGAGGGATATTCTTTGAATAGTGAGAGCTTGATCTTCAATTGTTTCCATCTTCTCTTGAGTTGATATTCTTCTTGTGTGAACTCTTCCCAGAGTCTGCTGAAGGTAATCACTTCCTTTTGGCACACATTCCTCAAATGAATGAATCCCATGATCCTGGGAGGCCATTCACAATGTCTTATTCTTCTTCAATAACATCAAACACTTCCTTTCGGTGTCTTCAAGGATGACACTTAGGGATGAGATGATATTCATTAGAATATTCAATGATTTTCTTGGCTCTAGTATTAGCCTCATCTCCCTCTGTCTCCTAGACCTTATTCACTGAAATACTGATCCAAGCCATTTTCTTTAAGGATCATGGAGGTCCGATACTCCTTCTGATTTATATTCTTCCCTTCAAATAGATTGCTCAAGGGATCAAACATCTCTTTAGGAAATACACTTGTGGTATAAGGTGATCCTTGATAGAATCAATAGTAATCCTCTTGGCCTTGACCAAGTTCTTCTTGTGTAAGGATTTTAGCCTCATCTCCCTCTAGAACTGGAACCTCTCCACTCATGTAGGTGTCCAATTCATTTTATTCAGAGAGATCCTATACTTCCATGCTTGGAACTTGTCAACTTTACCAAGCTTATCATTAAGCTGATGTGATAGATCATTTTGAAACGAGAACCTCAATTGAAAATAGCAAAAGATTAGATCTTAGCGATTTGAGGTGTCTGTCCTGGTTTCAGAGTTGGCTGATCTAGAGTTTGTCAAAGAAACCCTAATTTTTAAATCTTGGAATATTTCAGATCTGATTGGGTAGAAATATTCATCTCTTCAAGGCGAGTTGTCCAATGTACTCCTTTTCTGAAAACAGTGGAGGGAAGCTCCCGAAACAGGAAGCCCTAGTTTTCCAATTTCTACTACAGAAAATGCCTGATATTTTTTCTGTAGTATCTCTGAAAGTACTACTCTTCTATGTCTAAAAATTCTCACTGAGTTATCCTTGTCTTTCATATTTCCAATTCCGCAAGTCTGAGAAGAATTGGATTCACCAATTTGGATTTATTCTCGTTTTCCCAAGGTGAACTATTTCAGGACTGTTCAAAATATTTATCTTGTATGGACTGCCACGTATCACTGGTTCATAGTCAGGGTCTAAAACATTTACCACAGAAATTATATTCCCTTCCCTTTTTGGAACATCTTTCAAAATTTCATTTGGACCTTTGTAGCCCTAAATATAGCAATTCTCCCTAGGTATCCTGTTTAGGGATGAATCCTGGGAGAGGCTGGAACCCTAACTTGGAGGAATCATATCTCCTAGAATATAGCGAATTAGAGGCTGAAACTTTTATAAAGTGTTCATTAGTAATTTAGATTCATCTTGTGAAAGTTTTGGCTCCTAATCCTTATCCAATCTCTAGATATATTGAATGTACCAAAACATCCAGTTTCAATATTTTAGAGTTTTTTAGGGCGAGGGTCAAATTAGGGTTTGACTTTCCTAGAGTTTTACCCAACCAAAAATATCGACCTTGGTCTCTAAATTTCGATTTTGAGGAGGAGAGAAATCCTATTCTGGGCTCACTCAAAAATTTCACTTCTATGAAAATCCCTAATTTCCCGCAACAAAAACTGAAAATGCCGAGAATCAAATTTTGCTTTGATAGAAAGATGCACCCTTCAATGGAGAGTTAGCCTAGCCTTATTTTTCTGATGGATTGTGGAGAGAGACCCAAAAATTAAGAAGCCCCAACTTTCATAGCTTCACATTGTATTCTTCTTAGGTTAGCTCTGATACCATGTTAGATTTTTATCATTTAAGCAATATGATCTTAGGATCTTAACTGAGAGAATAACATGCACAACAATCAATCACAAGAGACAATAGACACAAGAGATTTTACTCAGGGAAACCATAAAGGATAAAATCCTGCAAATTCCTCCTTTAGAGATAGAATGAGCACCAATAGAAAAAGTAAAACTTGTTTGGTAAAATCTGAAGCTTGTTTATTTAAGCACCTACTGTTTATCATTAGGTAATTACTGATCTCTTAATTCTTATCCTATCCTATTTGTATTTTATGTCTTATGTTAATATGAGTATTAACCTATATTTTATTTCTATTGGCAGGTTTATAATCTTGGTTAAGGCCAATTCATTGATTTTATACATGACAAATATTACCATGGCATATTTCATAGGCCATGGTTTTTAAGCTTGAAGCTTAGGGAAAAAATGGTAAAGCAAGGTTTAAGGCTTAAGCCTATGATTCATATGATACATATGTTACTTATGCTTTGGGGATTAAATTTGGTTTGGCCCACACATTGCATGGAATATACCTTACACGATACCTTGTAATATAAGCTTGGGGTGACGAGTTATAACATATGGTTCAAACTTTAAACGTTGGGGTTTAAGACTTGCATGGGAAATGGAGACCAACAATAATGTAGTGTTTGTAAACTATGGAGATGTAGGTTTTGGTTTGATATTGGACACCAGGCTGGTGCCATTAATGCGTCTTGGGGCTTGGGGAAGCCCAATCTTAGGGCTTGGATCCATGGGTGTCTTCGGCATATCGCTTGTTTCATTGATGGTTTGGTCTTAGATATGCGCAGAAGATGGAGGCGACCCTTGGTTAACGAAGGTATGCTTTGTTTGTTTCATGGCAGTGTTTGATTTTTTATTCTTGGATTAACTGTTGCATACTTTTCATCCTCATCATTTTTGTTGGTGGTTGCAGGTGACAGGGTTAGTGTCGAGCTTCATGGTTTAGATTTTTACCGTTGGTTCATGGGTTATTCCATAAGTGCACGGTAAGCCTGATAAACACCCTGCACTGCTCACCTCTCGACATTGTGGGTAGGACTAGGTTATCACGTTGTTGTTTGGGTTTTTACTGTGGGATTTCGATTTTGCCTTCGGGATTGTGTAAGCAAGGTTTGGGTTTATAAGTTAAGAGTGCTGTTAGCAGCAAAATGGGGAACTTTGGGAGTTTTACATACTTTGCATTTTGTTTATGTAATTCGTAATTTGAATTGGGGCTTTAAGCCATGGGTTTCACCATTGCCCGCAATGGTGCCATAGCCCTTGGAACGACTGTGTAAATTGTATTAAGGTGATAAACCACCGAGTTTTGAGTATATACTATGTTTACTTTATTTTTCCATGGTTATTAAACCATACTATGTGTATGAATCCATCCTACATTTTTATTAATGCGTTGTGATTATTTAAATATTGGGTTTACGACGTTCAACCTTCTTGATGAGTCTGTGTGTTGTTACTTCCATTATTTTTAATAGTTGAATGAATGGAAAAGATAGCAACAACGAATGGCTTGTGGCCATGCCGTGAATGGCATGAGCGCCCTTCCATGGTAGCTACGACAATGTAGAAGGTTTAGGATTCATGATTTGGTTTTTAATATGTAATGTGGATTTATAAATACATAGTGGGTATGAACCCTTGTGTTGACAGGGTATGAGAACCCTTGTGTTGACATGGTATGAGATTACAAGGTTTATATTTTTAGGGGCTGTGTATTTATTTTAAGTGGTCGAGGCCTCCCTTATAGCATGAGTGCAGACCATGGGGGTCTCACGACCTTGCTGTAGCGAATGCAATTTATTAAAGGATCCTTCATATAGTATGTGTATAGAATGGATTTGATTAATGTATAATGACTCTACAGGGTTCATATCCTAGTCGCTGTGGATGTAATGAGTTGTAAAGAAAACGATCCCTGTGTATTAATGTAATTTCATGGTTTTAATTCGTTTTTATGGAACGGAGGCAGGGTTATGTAATTGATTACTGCTTATGCATTTTATGCTGTGGTTTTTATTAAGGCCTGCGACTTGGATTTGTATACCCACAGGGGTCGATACCATGACCTCTGTGTAATTTAAGAGTTTTGAAATATTACTTGGTTATTATTAAGTGATGACTGTGAGAAATATTAGATGGGACTTTAAATGATTTATGCATATGATTATGTTGTTGTTTATTAAAATATTTAGGACTGTGGATTTTAAATAGTGAAAAGAGTTTTGTTTTTGGACCAAAGAATGGTCACGATACTTACTTTGTTCGTTGTTTATGATGATGTTATTTTTAATGGGATGATTTAATAGTTAGCTTGTATTTAAATATGTAGACCTTGAAAGGTCTTTACTGGTTTATTTATTTTAGAAATAATTATAGTCAGTACTTAGTTGATTATATTCATAATTCTATTTATGTCTGATGATGCATATATATATATATATATATATATATATATATATATATATAACTAACTAACTAACTTACCTTTGAACTAGTTTATTTAAATCTAAAACATGCCTCTACTGACAAATGGAATATGCCAGTAGAGTATAAAAACCCAAAAGAACAGATAGGTAGCAGATCTGAAATAAAACCTAGTTTGTACCTAACCCAGTTTCAACAGTAAAAATAATACAGGAATTAAAACTAGGGTGCAGAACCCTTGATAAAAATTTATAAATGAATTAAACTTGCAGAAGCAAATTGACGAATAAACCTTGGATAAGTATGGTATAGAAATTAACTTACATCCTAGGGTTATAATTTAAAAATTAAAACCCTAGCATATTTTAAACAGAGAAACAAATACATAGGGTTAGGAAATGCAATGTAATCATTTGCCTAACATAGACAACATTTATTATAGGAAAATGGAATAGGCAGTCTAGGGCTTCATACCTATAACTTGAAGCTCTTTTAATGGCTAAACTTGCACACTTAAATAACCAGCATTAACAATTCAAAGGAAGATTTGAACTCTATTTTTGATGACCAAATCACTTGGGAACTCCAACATGCAAGTATCTTAGAGCTCCTAAGGTAGGGTTTCCTATCTGGTATATTAGGTCTAGACCAGCTCTCCTTTTTCCTTCCAGGAAATGTTCTCCAAGAATTTACTTGAGAGCAAAATAGGTAGAAAATGACTCCTCCTAACGATAGATCAGACCCCAAGCTTTTCCTTGGCTTGAGACTTTATAGAAAGAATTTTCAGTCAAAGGGACAGTTAAATCAAGAAACCTTGGCTTCTTGATTTAACCCTTTTTAATTAATTTGGGTAGTTTTTAATACTATAACTTAGGAACTTTCAAATAGTTCCTAATTAGACTTTTGTAGGTATTGGACTATTTATTATCTTTAAATAATAAATAATAATGGATGGAGATTTTCTTTCTTTCTTTCAACATTAATATTATTACTGTATTTATTCTTATACATACCATGTACAAAATACATAATAATATAACATTTATTAACATTTGTCTTTGGGCATCATATACCATGATCCCTAGACTTAATGACACTTCTTCATTAAGGTCAAATAGGTATATGGTTAGGTCTACTAGGCTAGGAAAATCTAAACATCCTTGCATGTTGGATTTCCCTCGTATAACGTGGTAGTTCTTCAATACTTGATGAGAATACAGAAATTCAAAATTTCATTTAATCAATTATAAATAAGTCTGATGAGATCAATGTTTTTCTCGAGTCGTTTTCACTCGAAAGTTATTAAATTATTTTTAGTAACCTATAGCGCTTACCAAATCCCATACTCAACGCTTTAACAGGGAGTTACAAACTTAGTACAATTCCAGAGCTCTTCGCTCAACACTAATGCTAGGATGTACTTGTACGATACACCTAGGGATATAATGGCCAAGGATCCGATGCTCCAGAGCTTATGCTCAACATCAACATGGAAGGCTCCAGGGATTATTCCGAACACTTCCAAATCTTATCTTTTCATGTGTTCTAGAGCTTCTCGCTCAACAAAAATGTAAGTACTCATGTGGTCCAGAGCTCCTCACTCAACACAAAACATTAATTACCCATTTGCTCCAGATATCCTCGCTCAACACAAAACATTAATTACCCAAGTGCTGCAGAGCTCCTCTCTCAACACAAATGTCTCATCAATCATGTGCTTCAGGGTCCACGCCCAACACAAACAAACACACATATATATATTATCAACAACTGGCATACGCCTAATATATAAAACAAATCATTATGTTCATATGTAGTGGGGTCTTCGACCTGATATATCAAAATAAAATATCAAGACAACATCATAATCAATAGGCTCATGCCTATAAGTGTTAGGTCCAAAATTCGGGATATTACAAGATGACTTAGAGTCACCGGATGTATATTGCTGAATACACAAGAGTAAGAAAATTAACATGTCTTGCATTGGATAATTTGTATTTTATGGCAAAGTCTTTTACAGATTTAACATTTACAAATTGGAGGAAGATAATCAATATAGAAAATGATTTTTTTTTTTAAGTTTGATGAAAAAGGGATGCTATGTATGGTAGTTTGTGGGAATATGGTTCCCTTTTATTATAATGAGAAGATAGGAAGATCCACCAAACAGTGCCCCATCTCAAGAGAATGATTTCACAATGTTGTAATTTCAGTGAGACACAACTTGAAAGAAATTGCAAAATCACCATCGTCAGAGATAAGAGAACAGTTTCCTCGAGATGAATTGTTGGAGGCCATGTCTATCGTATACCCTCAATATTGGGACCAAAGTCGAGGTTTAAAAATTGTACAGGATGACTTTATAAAGAAAATCAAGATTTTGTAGAGCCATTTTTGTCAAGACGCCGAGATACAAGGAGAGTATATTGAAGGTATTTTAGATCGAAAAAAATGATAGATCAAGCTGAATTCTTTGGTAGAAAAATGTGGGACCAATTTTCTCTATAATATAGTAAAGAATATGGTGCACTTACAAGATTATGGACTAAGCTCAGTGGTAGCAAAATCCTACGGCAAAGAATGTCAGAATATTTCAAATTGGCAGATTTATGTCAAACCATGATTTTCAGATCAGTGGAGGATGAGAGAATGTTTAGTGCACTGACATTCTTGAAGTCAAAGTTGAGGAACAAGCTTGATAAAAATGTGGATACATGATTTAGATGATATGTAACAAATTATGAGGTTGACAATTTTCCATATGAAAGAGCATTAGCTCTTTGGCGATCAGATCGTGAAAGAAGGGGAGAAAACAATATAATACATTTCTCTAATGAACTTGATGTGGAACATAATGTTTTGGATGATCATACTGACAATTCATCTGGAGAAGGTCGTGTTCAGAATGTCGAAAATGAGGACCAGGGCCAGAATGTGAATTGGAAAATGAATTTCACTTAATATTGTATATGATCTAATACACATTAAGGGCTCTTGAGTCTTATTTTTGTCCAGGTGTTCCATGTACCCTTGCTGGTGATCACTATATGTGAATTTGAGGTTGTATTTTAGGTAAAATTAGATTCTACATTGTACTTTTTTGTTGTAACATTGATGATTTGAGCTGCATTACCATCATGCAGCTTATTTTAATATTGTTGTTTTGATATTTATCTCTTTACATGTCTCTTTCTTGTATATGACAGGAAGTGACACTGGAATTTGAGAAGCTAGGCCTAGGAGCTATCTCTTCACATAGATATTGTCCTAACATTAAAGGATAAATAACTAATTTGACAACAATTTTGTTAAGCAAGAATGGGCTCATTCAAGTACATGAAACCATGTTGGTGTTTAACAGGAATATCTTGAAATTTTTTTATTGTTTGTTTATTGCTTTTGTTTGAAGCATTTTGTCGATTTTTGAAGTTTGTGTGTATTTTGGTTAAATATTGTGTGAGTCCCTTGAATGCTTCTAGTTCTCATTTGATGCTTGATTTAGCCATTTGTTGTAGCTTGAATCAATATTGGTTTTAGTCGATTTCCATTGATTCAGGGTTTGAGAAAAGATATTTTTGTCACATTTTAGTTGCATGAATTAAATGTCTTCACTTTTTCGAATCTCGATTCTTTTATGTTGATTGCATATTTTCTTTGTAAATATTTACCATTATTCAAAAAAATAAATGATATCTACATAGCTAAGCAAAGAGAAAAATGGTCTATGCACTAGGTTCCTATGCATTGATTGTAGGATACCTATTGGCACAATACCAAAATTTATATAATGAAATAATTAATTGGCATAATTACAATGCATAATTGTATTATCCTCCAGTGACAACTATTCTTCCAGAAGACTCATTATTAGCGAAAGAGCTTGTGAGGTTGTTTGTACTTCACTGATGACGTACTGCTTCTGTATTGTTTTAATTCGTGTATATTATTGATGTTGTTGCTTTGATTTTTTTGAGACAATGATTCTGTTCCAACAATATAATTTTTTTGGACAAGAATTCGTAGTTATAGCAGTCTTTCTTCACACAGATGAAGGGTTCAACATTTCCATTGAATTACACACGTCAATGGTTCTTACATGTTCTAGGAATTCTTTAAACTAGTGCAAGTTTAGGAAGCTGATTTTCTGTTGCAGCCTTTGTATTGGGAAGACATGGGTGTGTTGCTTCCATGGTCTATACTGGTCTGTCGGGTTCTTCCATTAGTGAAATTTCCGTGTCATTTCAGCGATTTCAAGAATTGCAGAGTTCTGATTTGCCTATGAAAATCCAAAATTAGGACCTCTTCATACTTAAATTCTCCAGCTGCAATTTCGATTCAATCATGAATATGCCTCAGTTGAAGCAACTTTATCATGATTTAATGAGCCAAGCAAATGAACACTACAATGGATGATGCCAAGGAAACCATCCAATAGAACCCAGAACATGCACTCCATGATTTTTTCTATTAAATGATAGTGAAATATAAATAGATTTAAAATCTAAACATTACCTGTCAATTGAGATCTTTCTTTAATTTAGAAAAGGAAATTCTTGAAGATAAACCCTGATGGCAAGCTCTAGGAGAAACTCTCTGTAAAATGCGACATAAATATTTGTCTGCAAAAGTTTTGAGTATGGCATGCAGAATGTCATAGGAACATAATATTTTGTAATAAAATATTCCCTATTTTATTTGAATCCTTCCTTTTCCCATTACATAAAATAACACTATTCAACTTGCATGAACATCATTGATATTGAAGCTAGCCCATGCAAATCATATCCTCAGGTTCAACACAATTAGATGTTCATTTAATGATAGTATTCAAAGTAAAAACTTAAATTGATTAAATAAATATATGAAATGCTTATACACCTGGATTCCAAATAATTTATAGCCTAGATGACTTAATTACACTTTTGTAGGAAGACCTCTTGCTAGTGTTGACAATCAAATAAAGGAGATCTAGGAAAATCCATGAAAGATCTACAAGAATTCCATGTAAACAGGCCTTAAATATTATCAACGGAGATGATGAAGAGAACATCACAAGTGAGTTATTGAGTTACCTGATGTAAAAAAATCCTAATGCCTTTTTTATTCTTAGATAAGTTTTGTAAAACCACCATAAAAGACATTAACTCTTGAAATAAACTTATTGAATATAAAAAAATTAGATATAAAATGGCTAGTAAGAGTACACAACATATAAATTTTGCATATCATGAAGTTTGTGTAGTGCATTGACATTTTTATTTTTCTAAGTTGCCTCACAACATGCCTGAATAGTGTCCATGTCTTCGTCTAAGAGGTAGAATGATCATCGAGATATTTTGGCTTGCTGGACATCGGACGATGGTCCATCCACTTTTATATTCAAATTAAGCACAATTTAATGTTCAATGAATGGTGGTAGTCACATTAGCAAATGTAAGCTGATCAAACATATATATGAAACACTTATTAACATGGAAGCCAAATAAGTTATAGCCTAGATGGCTGAATTACAGTTTTCTAGAAAGATTTATTCCTACCGCTGACAATCAAACAAAGGAGAGATAGGATAATCCATGGAATGTTTACAAGAATTCCACTTAATAGGTCTTAAATATTATCAATGGAGATTATTAACAAAATATCAACAGAGTTGTTCTAATTCAAGGGTAAATGAAAGGTCCCAATTACGTTATGTTTAATTTCCTCCATGAGAATTTGGTTAGCTTGATCCAACCCTACTCGCATTGGTTTCATATGTTTTGGGTGATGCTTTCTTCAAGGTAATTTGATGGTTTGTTACCCAACACTTGTATGACATGCATGTGATTATGGTTGAGTGTTATGAGTATTCTATCATGGTGTATTTTAACCTTAATGGCATTATCTACAAGCCATGGATGATTCAAAAATGAATTGTCCTTGTTTTTTAAATAGAATCTCAAGTTTTGATTGATAAAGGATATTGTTCCATTCAAGAGAAAAGAGAGAGTGGAGTCACTACTTGGATTTAGGAGAAAGCAAATAAACCCTAGGGAAAATAAATAAAGGATTAAAAAAAGAGCAAGGTCCACTAGGGCAATTAGAGTTTCAGATCTTAAATACATTAACCTGAGACTGTAGATTATAAAGGTACTTCACTTGCATTTCAAATCAGTTTTTTTAAGAAATTTGACAAAGGAAATTAAACTAACAAGTAAGGGTTGATTTATGGAAGAGTCCCTTAATGAGATAGAAACCCTAATTTTGAAACATTGGAAGATAAGTATGGAAGGACCTCACCTAAAATTCACAATAGTAGGTATTGAAGGTATTTGGTATGAAGAGGATAGTGATGACAAGTCTCCAAGAGTGAAACTCATCCAATCATAAAACTGTTTGGGCATGTTTGTTGGAATCTGAATGTAGATATTACAGTGATCAAATATTTTGTGTAGCCACTTGCAATGACTTTGCATATTCAACAATCCCTTTTGTTTTATGATTGGATTATGGTGCTTGAAAATGATATGATTTCATTTTGGAATGAACATAGATCTATTATTTGAGGCCAATTTTATACCCTAGGTACCATGTACTTTCAAGAAGAAAGGCATAGTTACTATTATAAAGTATGGAGATTGAGGTTTTGCTGCTGACCAGATTTGTTCCTTATGTTACCAACTTTTGTTATCATCCAAAGAACTAATCCAGTAGTTCTAAAAAAACTCTTTTCACTGCCCCACATATTAATTTGCTGCTACATGATTGTCTTGAGGGTCTGCAATTTATGGCTTAATAGCTGTAGGGCTGTTGTTGATGACTTCCTTTCCTATATCTTCTCTTAGGTTTGTTTTAGTGCATAGAGATCTACAAAAATGTGCCTAGAATGAGAGTTTCCTCACTATTACTAATAATTTCAAGAGTTTACATCCAATGCTTTGGATCCACAATTTGATCATAAATCAACCAACAATGAAAATTTCCTCAATACTCCAACACAATTCAACTCCTAGGCTGCTGTAAATGGCTAATGGAATTTGATCTTGGTCAAAATTGCAAGGAATTTTGAGGAGCATCATGCTTTCTGTAAATTATGCATCATATTATTTTGTGCTGAAATGTGAACATTTCAAACACTATAACATGTTTAGTTTGTTGATCAAAACTAGAAGGGCTATATTTTTTATATGTAATCTACAAAACATAGTGTTTCCAGATGAATATGTTGAAAAACCTTGGTTGAATGTATGTATGGTCATTTGTTACAAGACTGCCAATGACATTTTGCCAACATGCTTGAAAATATTTACAATTTTTCTTGTAATTATTCCCTTAATGTACCTTCTCTGCTAGCCTTAGTATGCAAAATTAATCAATGGTTCTAAGTCTTTATGCTTTTCTTTAAGCAGTTGTCACAACATTTAATTCGAGAAAGAATAGGCAAAGAGATTACTTTGACAGATTCTCCAATAGTAGCAACTTGCATGCATAGTCCCAAGGACATTACCATCTAGTCCCTTTGAATCATAATGCCCTTCCTTTCCATTCAGAGGTTGCCCAAGTTTGTTGATTATGTTGCCCACTATTGTTAGGAAGTCAAAAGCAAGTTTGAAATTGATTTATAAACTGAAATAGGAATAGAAGGAACTAACTATATTTTATCACAATATGGTAACTTTTACTTTATTATTTTTAATATTTATTATGTTAGAATACCCAGTACACCTGTTACTTAGAAATAAATCATAAATATAGGGAAGTTGGATTTCAATAGATTTGTATATACTATACACCATCAAGAAGTTAAGAAAGATAGATTTTAGTTTTTCGATATTTTATTACAGTTAGTTCCTCTCCACTGATGAGGTCAATCATCAATCTAAATATCCCTCATCACTCAGACAAGAATCTTTATCAGTTCAGTCAAATCCATCATGTATCTATCTAAACATGCATAGACATTTGGAAGTTGAATATTGTTGCATAAATGCATATTTTTTCTGAGGAAAATCATTAATGATAGGAATCATAGCAGTGCACTAATCCATCACAGAAGTTTAGAGACACAACTTACTAGTATTACTTGAACGGAGAGGAGTTTTCTTAATGTTGGAGAAAATCTCCCAGACATAAAAAAACAGAGAATGATCCAAGAAAACATTCTCAAGGGAATGATATTGAACCAAAAACAGGGCCATATGGTTAAGGGACATTTTGATAGAGTTAAGTCCAAAGGATACCAAGAAAGAAGCAATATTTATGACCTAGTATTGGGGCATATTATTAGTCCCATTAAATGATGTTTATCAATGAACTGCAGAAAGGTCTAATTCTATGAGGAAGATATGTTGTCAATACAGGTCATTAAATGTAAACAATTATGTCATTGAATCCTTGGGAGGAAAAAGGTAGGCCCTTAACACCTTATTATTGCAATCAATATGACATCCTAATTTCTTCATTATTTGTTCATGGTATGTGAATGGGTGGAACATATAGAAAGACCTAGATTCATTTTGCTTAGTGAAAAATCAACATTTTAGATATCTTCCCACTTTCACCATTACTTCGAAATTTGTTAGGTTGTGCATGAAAAGTTTATTGGCATGTTCACAAACCATTTTAAATAATTTTTTCCTTGATTACATGTCTTATGCTTTCATCTATAATCAATGTATCTTGGAAAACTGAAGTTAGACATCAGCGATGTTAGCCTTTGATATTATGCTGAACATTGTTAGTCTAATTTCTATACATTGTTAGCTTTGTATAACAAATAAAATATATAGATTTGTATAACAAATAAAATATGAAGGATAAGTGTTCTATCTAATGTGTTTTAACGAAGATAGAGCATCTCAGTTTCCTTATTGAAAAGGTTAGGTTATGCTAAATACATAGATTCATTTAGTGGAGCTTTCAAAAGCTAGGCATTTTGTCTAAATATACAAAGGATAATTTGCAAGTTGTACAACTTGGTCTTAGAATTCATTGATATATTATTCATTTCTTCATTGATGTGATTTCAATGCTTGTTATTTCAAGTTGGTGAATAAGAAATATAAATTGTGTTAAAAATGGGGAATCATATAACTATTTACTACACAACATAGGAGACATTTGTCATCATCTAAGGCAATGATCCTTTATGTTACATATCTAACAAAGTCTACATATATGTATGTCATGAATGTTGGGATTTTGCGGCATGATGTTTGTCATGCTTGTTTGAATTTTATGGATTTTTTTCCAAAAGAATAATGTGGATCATATATGGTATATCAATATTCTTCTCATATGTAGAGATCTCCATCTTTTTTTCAAACAAAATTGTTGTATTTTGAGATTTTTGATTTGAACTTAAATTGATAATGTCTTTTATTGCGTATAAAATATTTGCTTTCGATGACTTTATTTACTTGTGATCTTCTTACCACCATAGGCATGCCATAATATAGGATTTCCTTGCTTGTAAAATATATTGATCTTGATTTGGCTTTCTTTGCTTGTAAATTATTTTGATCTTGATTTGTTTATCCAATATGTTGCAATACGTATTCTCTTTGCGTTTCAAGATTAGCTTTATTTACCAATGTCAATTTCACTTTGAGGTAAATTCCATGTACATTGCATAGAAAAGTGACAATAGAAAGACTTGAGGTCTACATAAAGTTAGACCTTTTCTTTCAATATAAAACGTTTCATGATATGAAATGTGTCTCACATTGAAGTGATTTGCATGTTTTGAACACAATAATGACCTCAACTGGCTAGTGCAGGACAATATTGAGCATACTATTTGATTCTATTAGTTTATCGATTTGTCAATATTTAGGTCCCCACATGTTCGTTGGACCATTAAGGGACGAGAAAACAAGTGGAGTCCCCACTTGCCCCGAATCTAGTCAGTGCAGTTTTGTTTCACTGACACCTTGCAGTTGTGACTCACGAGTCTACATGTTCTGTTGTTGATGATGTGATTCATGTTATTTGAATAATGTTGTTGTTCCTCTATTTTTACAATATTTTATAAATTAGTGAAAGTTTCACTAATTTTTACAATTTTTTTATAATGACGTAAAATATTCGCAACTACTTTACAATATCTTATAACTTAGTGAAAGAATTGCCAAGATTTTACAACATTATATAATAAAATGAAATATTCGCCATGATTTTAAAACATTATATAATAAAAATAAAGATTTTACAACATTATATAATAAAAATAAAGATTTTCCAAATTTTTTATATATACATATTATATTACTGATAAAATCACCTTCAAATTTTCCTATATATCAGAGAGATTCACCCATTTTTTACACATATAAATATAGGGGGGTTCTTAAAATCATCCTTGCCATTTTTCCCACGTGAAGCCCAAAAACATTTCTGGAAATCGAATTGCTATCAGAGGGTTGTTTTACCCATCTGCCATTTCGTTTTTGGCTCCCAAGACGTCTTTCCTCAAACCCAAAACTTGTATTTTGGGTGTGTGCATCCTGTGTGTTGGTTTGAACTGGTTTGGAGTGGAAGAGGGATGGATTATCTTGATAAACCTAGTGTAGAAAGAAACCACATTGAGAGATCAAGAGGGGCTAACTATTTTTTCTTGCACACCCTGAAGAGCATTGAAAGGGAAGGCATAGCCCAAGGGACTGTGTAACAGAGAAGGGGATGCTTCCTTGTGTTGGGTGTGTAGGTGTTGGGAAAACCAAGCCAGATCTTGTGTAGGTGTCATATCTCTATGGTTGAACTCACTAGCTTAGAAATTAAACCTTTCCACCTCCTTAGCAGCCTAATAAACCCAAATGTAGTTTGGCTTGGCTGAATTTTGATATGTCTTTGGCTATGTGTGAGCTTACTGTTGTTCCTTTATTCCTCATGGGAATCATTCCCAGCTCGGGGGTGGTAGTGTTGCTGAGAGATTGATGAGCACACTGGCTTATGGTTGGGTAGAACATTGCAACGACATAGTTGGTTGCAGGACAAGCTTCTTCTCAAGATAAGTATTTCTTGTCTATTTAACCTCTGCAACTATATTTGTTTTAATGAATTATATGAGCATGTTGAATTCTTTGATGAATGTATTTTATTCTGCTATATTTTCAATTGTTATACATCTGCATATGTTTTTATGTTCAATGCATTTTTCTATTTATGTTCATGGGGCTAGTTTCCTCGCTTAAATGATAGCAGTGCCGTAGTCGTGTCCTCTCGGATGGGAGGGATGTGACGACGAACTCTAGTTCTACATACTATCTACAAGAGTTAATTAAAAAATTAAAGAATATTAATGCAATGTCCAAAGCTAAACAAAATTCAAACTCAAGGTTGGCATAAAAAACATCATATCTCAAAGTTAATGTCACTAATAAGTCCAAAACTAAAAGGTTGCCTTCAACCAAAACACCACATAAATTTTTCAAACTCAACCACATAAAGATTAACAAACACTAAACAAAGTCCAAAATCCATATAGAATTATAGAAAATCAATTAATACTAATACTTTACATTATTATTTTTATTAAACTTGAATATGTATACACATGCTTATAAACCTTTAATTTTTAAGTCATTAACCTTAAAAGCGATCATAAAAAGATGCTACTATAACCCACCTAGAACTGAAAAATAAATATGTTTATTTATTTGAGAAAACATTATGTTAAAATTTATTGTAAAGTTTTTATGACCAACGATGGTCAAGGACGACCGTAATTGAATATTTATTTATTTAAATAATTAAAAAGGAGATACACCTATCCAAAGAAGACTATTGAAGACTGTTCACTGACCCACTACGAGGCATGAGCAGCTTTCAAAGGCCAAATGACAAGTGGCAACACTAGCATTTCAATTTCTAGTTGTTTCAGGAAGCAAAATCCCTAAAATGGTGGTCATGTTCCCTCAGAAGAGGAACTGAGAAGGTGGCTCATTTAATTACAAAACTGACCCAAATAACTAGGCAGTCTTATAAATACCATCAAATTAAGGAGGAGGCTCATTACATTTTATTCCAAGTGATTAGAGCCTCGTGAATTGCTGAAAGATGAAAATTCAAGCACACAAGAGGAATTCGATGAGGGGATAGCTAAAGTGAAATTGCTGAGAGTTAAGTCTGCTAGTGAGTTTGATAAGTTCTAGAGATTTCTATGTGGGCTGTTACACAACATATTCATCCTAGTTGTTCAGTGAACATGCTCGGGGTCCTAAATAGCATGATCTTGGTTGCTTTCAGGAGATGGTTAGGAGGAATGGTCTTCTTTGGGTGTTTGTCCCCCTTTTATAGTTATTCAGGTTTTAAGTTGTTTTGTTTATTATTTGTGAATTTATTCTATATCTGTATCTGAAAGTTTTATGAATGTTGATGGATTCTATAAACAAGAAACTGTTTTTGAATTAGAATAGGTTAGAAAGATCATAGTTTTGTTAGATGAAGTATGCCATAGTCTTTACAGAGTTTAATGGCAACTGTAGAATAATGTAATTGTTCCGTAACATAAAATATTTAGATGTTTTCATATGATATTATAAACAATTTATGAGTTCATTATACTAATTTTCTTTAAGTTCCATTCATTTACCATCATAGATTATGATAACCATTGTTAAGTAAATTACTAAGTTTCCAACCTGAGTTCGAAACCCTCAACATACATCACTTATCACTTATTATAACTTAAGGGTTCTCTTAGGTAGTATATTATTATATTATTTACTAGCTCTTTGTCCATTAAAGAAATTTAGGATTAAAGTTATGATTGGAGAACAATCAAAAGCCTTATTTTGTTATAAAGGAAACTGTTATTACAGCCGAAAGGCTTAAGAACTTACAAAAGTTAAAATAGGATTAAATACTACTTCAAACGAACAAAAAAATCGATTTAAACTCTACAAAGTCTTATTATCAAGTAAATGTATATACATATAGTATTAAATAAAAATTACTTATTATCTAAACGTTATTTAGGTTGTAAATTGAAGAGCATAAAGACTAAACTTCAACAAAAATAAATACTATTATCAATGCTATGTAAACAATTTGATAGAGATAGGCGTAGCCTTGTTCCAATTTTAAACAATAATCAATATTTATTATTATCCAAAACACTTATTTGCGTAGTATATAAATATGCCAATGACCATAATAATTAAAACAACCCAAAATTGGATAGGTCAAGGGTTCAAACCCTATACACATATTGATATAACCATTCACAACCAAAATGCCCTTTTGTTTCCATAACAAGGGTTTTAAGTAAATAAAAAATGCAGTAAAATAAAAATCTAATCTAAACCACACAACAGCCTAACGGCTTCATGGGTTTATCCAACAATTGAAATGCTAGCTCAAAAACTTAAACACGGTAACCTTAATTTAAAAACAACGTCGAAATCATAGTGGTATTACAACCTTAAGTTCCCATTCTATCGGAGAAGTAATCGAAGTATAAACGAAATCTAATAACTCATCTAGAGGTCAAAAGGTCAAAACCTGTTAGGTTAGTTTTTCTTTCTTCATCACAACCCGATAGAAATAAAAGTAATGATAGTCAAACATAACCTCTCTCACAACACTATCAATTTTTCTATCAACACAAAAGCCTTATGACTTAAGATATTTATCCCACGATTCCCTGATAGAATATTACCCTAAAATTAAAAACAAACTAAGCAAAGCAATGGCCTCACGGCCTTAGGTTTACAAAAATATAGTAAAAACCCTCATGGAAATTTTATAACAGAAAATAAAAACATTTACAAGTTCAGAGTGATAGTCAAATGACTGTACTTAACGCTCAAACATTTTCAAGAAAATAACTCTATCTTTAATCCATAGCAGAACTAATTAAAACATTACATTATAGTCCCTTTCACTCTAGGGTCAGAAGGAGACATATTCAAAGCCATTTGTAAATGCCTCAAGGAAGAACAACAAAGAGGGTTTACCATTGTCAATGAAAGAAAACGCATGAATGAATCCAATCCATGGAGCGTTGACCCGATCTTGGTGTTACAAGGAGAAAGGAGTGTGGGGTACAAGTCTTATCAGAACGATGGACTGCTTCTTCACAGAGACCGATTTTTCTTCCAACACAGCAAGAATCGATTGAAACCTCCTACAAGCAACAATGCAAAGGTGAAACTTTAGTTAAAAAAATATTTTTCTAAGAACATTGACGAATGTTCACGCAACTAGTTTAGAAACTTACCCTTATAAACTCCCCAGAGTCGTCGATGGCAACAAGGACCAAGACAAAACCATATTGTTTCATCAAAACCATCACTGAAAACACAATGCTACAGAACTAGAGCCAATTCATTTAACATTTTTCGATGGTGTCAAGGGCTGAGAGCCTCGTCTCCTCCACCATCGTTCACACGTACTAAAAGACAAAGTAACACAGTACAGAGGCCGAATAATGCAGTGAAAGGTCAAATGAATACATTGCATTAAACCCTTAGAGTTTATGAAATGACACAAGTGGTTTCTAGCTGGAGACTGTAGAGACATCATGTGGCCCTCTTAAATGCCACCCGGTGTTAAATATTTCAAACCCAAACTCTATTGTATCAAACCCATCAAATTTCACTATGGATTCCTTGGCATATAGTTATTTATGCTTGTTTTATTTATATGGTAGGAGAAACCTTGTATAGTTAAGTGCTTTGGTTCTTTGACATAGGGATAGTTGTCTTTCTGTTAAGCATAGTTAGGACAGGGTCTTTGTTTACCTTTAGCTAGGATTTTGTGTGTTGTCACCACAAGGGAAGCTCTCAACTGTTATTACCTACAAATATATTACATAGTGGTTTTGCGTTAGCCAGAGAGCTAAGTAAGACATATAACACCATCCTCTTAGCATCATAATAGGGTTAAACAGTATTCCAAAAACATAACCAACAAGTACACCAACTATAACTGACGTCAAGTAAACATGAATTTCCTTTTATGACTTGACAACAAGTAAAGGTGTTCATCATAACGGTAAGTTGCAGTGTAAAGGATGTCGTAACTAAGTAGTCATGTTCATTAAATAAGCACTAACTCAAGTTAAATGATATGTGAAGGGGTTAGTATGTATTTATTTATTTTATGTATTTGCAGTTAGACCTTTAATAAAATAAAAAATTATTTTATGAAATTTGGAGATGTTACATGTGATATCAGAGCGAGTTTCCAAACACTAGGCTCGAAGATTGGCTCACTCGCATATAAAGAAGAAAGCAAAAGTATTGATCATGTTTTTAAAACTATTTCTATACATAAATATAAATTTATATTTTGCAGAAAATGGAAGGAGTAGAAGCATCTGCAGATGGTGGATCCCATCATAATAATCCAGATAACATATATGTGGAAGTAAATAATTAACCATCAAAACTACTATGAAACTACTGCAAATTGTAAAAGAATTAAGAGCTGAATTACAAACTGTAAAGGAAGATAACGAAAGAATCTTAAGAGCTCAAGATGAACTTAATCAGATATTACTAGATAAAATACACAATTGAGGAAAGGATAAAAGAAAGGAGCATGAAACTGAATTTAGAACAATATCACACAAATGTAAGGGTAAGAAATTAAAATTTTCTCATAGTGAAAGTAAATATTCTTCATGAATTAAAGTAAGGTCACACAAAGAAAAGTATAAATATCTAGTGGAAGTAGTGATAGCGATAATGGTCCTAGAAAGAGGAAGTATAAACCTTATGAATAAATCTCAGGAGAATTTAAAAATATAAAACCTCCTATGTTTAATGGAGAAGTGGAAAAGGGTGAAGAAGCCGAGGCTTGGCTATCAGGTATGAAAAAGTACTTTCAGATTTATAACTACTCATATAGACGGAAAGCCTGGATGGCTATCTACAGCCTAACCGAAAAGGCTGACATTTGGTGGAAGGATATAAAAAGAGTTAGAAACCTTAAACAAAATTATGTAACCTAGTGAATATTTAAGAAATACTTCAAAAAAAATTCTTATCTAAACAATATTATGAAGAAAGAGCTAAATATTTTTATGAACTTAGACTAGGATCAATGTCTATGAAAGAACTCGATAGAATTTTTTTAAGTTTATTAAGATATGTGCCCTATATAATTGATGAAAAGCCTAAGATAAAGAGGTTTCTGAGCTGTTTTCCTACTAGTTTCAAGGATAGAATGGAATTTGATAATCCAAAGATCCTTAAAGAGACAATGAGAAAAGCTAACTTCTATTACGAACAAAGTAAAAATAAGAAAGAAGGCATAACTAACTAGAAAAATAAAAGAATAAGTAGCTTTGATGAGAGAAGTAAAGGTTTTAATCCTAATAAAAAATTCAGAAATAATTCTCGAGATTTTTTTAAGAATAATTATCAAGAAACAGATTTTAAAGGTAAAACACAGCAAAACATTACAACACTAAAAGGCAGAGACATGCTGAATGATTATGTTAAAAACAATGAACAAAGAGAACCTGTGAAGTACTGGGAATGTCAGGGACCTCATTATGCAAATTATTTCCCGAACAGAGAGGGGAACTTCAACAATATACATACCATCCAGGAGGAAGAACAGTTGGTGACGTAGCAAATGAAATTCCTAGAATTAATGCATCCTTGGAGAACCAACAAGGTGATCATAAAACCTCCATGGTGGAAATACAAGGTATGATACATAACAAGCCTATTTCTATTTTGATTGACACATGTGCTAGTTTAAGATATGCATCACCAAGTATAGCAAAAAAAATGCAATTTACATTTGAAAAGTCTTGGTTGGTTCAGTTAGTTATAGGAACCAAAAGAAAGGTAGTTAATTATGTCGAAAACTGTGAAATGTTAATGAGTCATTTCAAAACTCAAGTAAAGATAAATGTATTACCATTAGGGTCTTATGACGTTTTAATAGGTATGGACTGGCTGGAAAAACATCAATTAGTTTTAAATTGTTTTGAGAAAACATTTACTTGCTTAGATGATAAAGGAAAAAGAGTTACAGTGAAAGGGATACCTAGGAAAGTTTCTGTTAGACAAATCTCAGCATTACAAATGAAAAAGGATGTACGAAAAAGTTGTAAAGTTTTTGCTATACATATAATAAATAACGAACACATGTATAAAGAAGATAAGCTGAAATTCGATGATATTCGAACCTTACAAGAATTCTAAGATGTTTTCCCGGAAGAGATTCCAGGATTACCTCCAAAGAGAGAACTGGATTTTATTAGTGGGTTAGTACCATGAGTTGTACCTAATTCAAAGGCTCCTTATCATATGAACATATTAGAACTTAATGAATTAATACTACAACTACAAGAATTGATAGATAAGAATTATATAAGACCAAGTGTATCCCCTTCGTGAGCACCTGTTTTATTTGTTAAAAAGAAATAGGGTACATTATGTTTATGTATATATTACCGCCATTTAAAAGAAATGACGATTAAAAATAAATATCCTTTTCCCCACATTGATTATCTATTTGATTAGATACACGGAGCAACGATATTCTCAAAAATAGAATTGAGATTTGGATATCATCAAGTCATAATTAAAGAAGAAGATATTTTTAAAACTGTGTTTAGAACTCGATATGGGAATTATGAGTTTGTAGTTATGCCCTTTGGGATAAAAAATTCTCTAGCAATAGTTATGTGTTTAATGAACAATGTCTTAAGAAGATACTTAGATAAATTTGTATTTGTCTTCATGGGTGAATCCACGGACCTGGGTAACACTTTTTGGCAAGCGCATTTTTATAACCCCTAAGATTAACTAGGACCTCGACCGAGCTAATACCTCGACCGAGGTATTAACGAACCCTCGACCAAGGGTTTACCAAACCCTCGGTCGAGGGATTTACAAACCCTCGGTCGAGGTTTCGTTTAAACCTCGGTCGAGGGCTTAAGAAAACAGACTTAGCCCACATTCAAACAAATGAAAAATTTCCTGTGCCTTGCAGAGGTGTAAACCCTGCCATTCCTAGCACATAACTGAGCGGAGTTGATACCGATAATTTCACGAACGAATCTTCTATCCATTGAGGTATCATACAAGCATTTTGGCATTCATATGAAATTTATTTTTTAATTACTTCTAAAACTTATACTTAGAAAACCACACTGCAACTTCGAATCAGCTCAAAGAAAAATCCGCAGAGTTAAGAATACACAGCCAAAAAATTCTTAAAAATGCACACATCACATATCGACGTGTCGTCTTCAAAAGGGTATCTTTGGTTTTTCAATTTTTGAAAAAATAGAAAAAATTCCTTTACGTGGACAAATATGTGTTTAAAACGATGCTGAAATCGTATGTGGTCACTTTCGAAAAAAAACAAATAATTGTATAATGCGAAAAAAAATTAACAAAAAAATATGCACATCACACTGCATTTTATGTAGATCATGCTCATATATTTATTTTTTTCAAATTATTAATGCAAGATTGAATTACTCTACGTGGACATGAGCCACTTATTAGCTTCTTCAAATTTTTAAGGTCACACAGTTCATTAAATGCAAAAATTCACACATTAAATGACATCGGAATATTTTTTTTAAAATATCACTATGAAGCCAACATAATATTCTACAATTTGTTTTTTAACTGCAAGTCAAAATTCACATGGCATATATGCGTTTTGAGGGCTTCTATCTAGCACATGAGTACAAAATCAGGTTTTCATCGCCAAATTTGGCCAAAAAGTGTTACCCATCTTCATGGAATCACCCTCATAGATGACGTATTAATTTATTAAAAAACTGAAAGAAGAACACTTGCAGATAATACTACATGTAGGTTCTGAGAGAACGTAAACGGTATGCTAAATTCAGTAAATGCGAATTCTTTAAAGATAAAATACAGTGTCTAGGTCACGTGATATGCAAGGAAGGGATATCAGTAGATCCCGATAAGATAAAAAAATAATGGAATGGAATGTTTCCAAATATGTATTGGATGTACGATCATTCATAGGAATTACGGGTTGTTACCGAAAATTCATAAAATGATTCTCGAAGATCGCAAATCCCATAACATCCTTGCAGAAAAAGGGAAAAAGATTTGTATGGGATCTAAAGTGTGAATAAAGTTTTAATAAATTAAAGGAATTGTTAACTACCACACCTATATTAAAAATAAAAAATCCAAACAAGGACTTTGTTTTGTGCACTGATTCACGCAATGAAGGTTTGGGTGGAGTACTAACACAAGAAGGTCATGTAATAGCTTACGAATAAAGAAAGTTAAAAACACATGAAAATAATTATGCCACTTAGGATTTAGAGTTGGATGCCATAATTCATGCTCTGAAAATGTGGCGCCATCATCTAATTGGTAAAATATTTCTATTAATGTCTGATAACATAAGCTTGAAATATTTGTTTGATAAACAAAATCTAAACACAAGGAAATCTAGATGGTTAGCTTTCCTTAGCGAATACGATTTTAAGATCAAACACATCAAAGGAAAGGAAAACAAAGTGATTGATGCCTTAAGAAGGAATGCAAAATAAAATTTATAGCTTCCATTAGCAGCTACAAAACAAAATTAGATGATAAATTGGAAGGGATAAAAGGGGACAAGGAATACCAAAATCTAAAAGAAAAAGTAACATAAAATGAATCCGAAAACATAAAAACATATTTCAGCTTAAATGAAAAAGGCTCAATGTTCTATAAAATTAGACTATATGTACCTAACACACCAGAAATTAAATTGCTAATTTTAAATGAAGTTCATAAAAGTCCATATTCCGGATATCCGAGGTATTAAAAGATGATAACAATGTTAAAAAAATAGTATTTCTGGCCTAAAATGAAGAATGGAGTTATTGAATATATAGCTAGGTGTATAGAATGTCAGCAAGTTAAAGCTAAGCATCTACACACAGTATGTCTTTTACAACCATTGCCAATTCCAGATTGGAGATGGGAAATTATCATTCTTGATTTTATAACTGGATTACGTAAAAATCAAAAGCAAAATGATTCTATAATGGTAGTGGTAGACAAACTAAGCAAGGCAACATATTTTATACCTGTTAAAAATACTTATAAGGCTACTAACATTGCTGGCATCTTTATGAAGGAAATTTTTTGGTTGCATGGAATTCTGAATGTAATAATTTCTGATAGAGATCCTAAATTTACCGGTAATTTTTGGAAGTCATTGTTTAAAGGACTAGATACTAAATTAAATTTCAGCAGTGCTTATCATTCGCAAATGGATGGACAAACATAAATACTAAATAAAGTTCTAGAAGATATGTTACAGATGTATGTTAGAGAACATCTAAAGAAATTGGAAGATTATTTGCACTTAGTTGAGTTTGCGTATAATAAGATCACTATCAGGCTTCATCTAAACTTAGTACTTTTGAAATATTGTATGGTAGGAAATGTGATACTCCCATTTCACGGAGTAATCCGGTTGACAGATTGATGTTAAGACCCGACGTGTTAAAATAACTGGAACTAACAGTGAAACATGTACAAAGAAATTTGAAAATTGCATAGGACGGACAAAAAAGTCATGCAGACCTTAAAAAAATTCAGAAATAATTCCAAGTAGGTGAGCATGTATTTGTCAAGGTAAAACCTGCAATGAGGTCCTTTAATTTGGGGAGTTGTGCTAAATTAGCACTCAGGTATTTTGGACCATTTGAAATATTGGCAAGAGTTGGACCAGTAGCTTATCAGTTAGATTTTCCATCGAATGTTAGAATACATAATGTATTTCATATTTCCATATTAAAAAAATATGTGCACGATGCTACTCATGTGATCGACCGGAATGTTATTAAGGTAGAACCCGAAGGATATTTTCAGGTGGAACCGGGTTGTATTCTCGACGAGAGGGAAATGTTCTCTGGAATCGCACCATTGGATAGGTAAAAGTGCAATGGAAGCACCTGAGTACAGATGAATCAACCTGGGAATTGGAGAGTCAAATGCAGGAGCCATATCTAATTCTGTTCCAGGAAGACTAGGAAGAAACTTAAGCAACATCGAGGACGACGTTGAACTTAAGAGGGGTTGCTTGTAACCCACCTAGAACTGAAAAATAAATATTTTTATTTAAATTTGAGAAAACATTATGTTAAAGGCTATTATAAAGTTTTTATGACCAAGGATGGTGAAGGATGGATGTAATTGAATATTTATTTATTTAAATAATTAAAAAGGAGAGACAACTATCCAAAGAATACTGTTGAAGAGTGTTCACTGACCCACTGAGAGGAATGAGCAGCTGTAGAAGGCCAAATGACAAGTGGAAGCACTAGCATTTCACTTTCTAGCTGTTGTAGGAAGCAAAATCCCTAAAATGGTGGTAATGTTCCCTCAGAAGAGGAAGTGAGTAGGCGGCTCATATAATTACAAAAATGACCCAAAGACCTAGGAAATCTTATAAATACCATCAAATTGAGCAAAAGGCTCATTGCATTCTATTCCAAATGATTAGAGCCTTGTGATTTGCTGCAAACTAAAAATTCAGGCACGCAAGAGGAATTCAATGAGGGGATAGCTAAAGTGAAATTGCTGAGATTTAAGTATGCTAGTGAGTTTGATAAGTTACATAGATTTCTGTGTGAGCTATTACATATCATCTTCGTCCTAGTGGTTAAGTGAACAGACCCGGGGTCCTAAAGAAAGTGATATTATTTGCTTTCAGGAGATGGTTGGGAGGAACGGTCTTCTTTGGGTGTTTGTCCCCCTTCTACAATTATTCAGGTTCTAAGTTGTTTTGTTTATTATATGTGAATTTATTCTATATCTGTATTTGAAAGTTTTATGAATGTTGATGGATTCTATAAACTAGTAACTTTTTTTGAATTAGAATAGGTTAGAAATATCATAGTTCTATTAGATGAAGTATGTCATAGTATTTACAAAGTTTAATGGAAACTGTAGAATAATGTAATTGTTTTGTAAAAGAAAATATGTAGATGTTTTCATATGATATTATATACAGTTTTTGAGTTCATTATACTATTTTTCTTTAACTTTTCATTCATTTACAGTTATATATTATGATAGCCATTGTTAAGTAAACAATGAATTCATTTCATCTAGTTCTTAAATAATATACTTCTCAATCAAATTAAATTACTAAGTTTCCAACCTGAGTTCGAAACCCTCAACAAACATCACTTATTAGTTATTATAACTGAAGGGTTTGAACTTAGGTAGTATATTATTATATTCTTTACTAGCTCTCTATCCATTAAATAAATTTAGGATCAGAGTTATGATTAAAGAACAGTTGAAAGCATTATTTTGTTATAAATGAAACCATTATTACAACCGAAAGGATTAAGCAGTTACAAAAGTTAAACTATGATTAAAGATACCTTCAAACAAACACATAAACCAATTTAAACTGTACAGACTCTTACTATCAATTAAATGTATATACCTATAGTATTAAATGAAAATTACTTATTATCTAAACATTATTCAAGTTTTAACTTGAAAGGCATAACGACTAAACTTCAACAAAAGAAATACTATTATCAATGATAAGTAAATTTTTTGACAGAGATAGGTGTAGCCTTGTTCCCATTTTAAACAGTAATCAAGATTAATTATTATCCAAAACACTTATTGTCGTAGTATATAAATATGCCAATAACCATAATAATTAAAACAGTCCAGAATTGGATAGGTCAAGGGTTCAAACCCTATACACATATTGATATAGCCATTCACAGCTGAAAGGCCCTTTTGTTTCCATAACAAGGGTTTTAAGTAAATAAAAAAACGCAGTAAGATAAAAATATAATCGAAACTACACAACAGCCTTACGACTTCATGGTTTTATCCAACCATTGAAATGCTTGCACAAAAACTTAAACATGGTAATCTTAATTTAGAAACGATGTCCCCTTAGAAGAGGAACTAAGCAGGTGGCTCATTTAATTACAAAACTGACCCAAAGACCTAGGCAGTCTTATAAATACCATCAAATTGAGGAGGAGGCTCATTACATTATATTCCAAGTGATTAGAGCCTTGTGAATTGCTGCAAATTGAAAAGTTAGGCACACAAGAGGAAATTGATGAGGGGATAGCTAAAGTGAAATTGCTGAGAGTTAAGTCTGCTAGTGAGTTTGATAAGTTCCGGAGATTTCTGTGTGGGTTGTTACACAACATATTCATCCTAGTGGTTCAGTGAACAGACTCGGGGTCCTAAATAAAGTGATCTTGGTTGCTTTCAGGAGATGGTTAGGAGGAATGGTCTTCTTTGGGTGTTTGTCCCATTCTATAGTTATTTAGGTTTTAAGCTGTTTTGTTTATTATCTGTGAATTTATTCTATATCTGTATCTGAAAGTTTTATGAATGTATATGGATTCTATAAACAAGAAACTATTTTTGAATTAGAATAGGTTAGAAAGATCATAGTTTTGTTAGATGAAATATGCTATAGTCTTTACAGAGTTTAATGGCAACTGTAGAATAATGTAATTGCTCCGTAACATAAAATATTTAGATGTCTTCATATGATATTATAAACAATTTATGAGTTCATTATACTAATTTTCTTTAAGTTCCATTCATTTACCATCATATATTATGATAACCATTGTTAATTAAACATGAATTCATTTCATTTAGTTATTACTTAATATACTTAATCAAATTAAATTACTAAGTTTCCAATCTGAGTTCAAAAACCTCAACATACATCACTTATCACTTATTATAACTAAAGGCTTCTCTTAGGTAGTATATTATTATATTCTTTACTAGCTCTCTGTCCATTAAAGAAATTTAGGATTTAAGTTAAGCCTTATTTTGTTATAAAGGAAACTGTTATTATAAACGAAAGGCTTAAGCACTTACAAAAGTTAAAATAGGATTAAAGACTACTTCAAACAAACACAAAAATCGATTTAAACTCTACAGAGTCTTATTATCAAGTAAATGTATATATATATATATTATTAAATAAAAATTACTTATTATCTAAACATTATTTAGGTTTTAAATTGAAAAGCATAAAGACTAAACTTCATAAAAAATAAATACTATTATCAATGCTAAGTAAACAATTTGATAGAGATAGGCGTAGCCTTGTTCCCATTTTAAACAGTAAGCAAGATTTATTATTATCCAAAACACTTATTTGCGTAGTTTATAAATATGCCAATGACCATAATAATTAAAACAGTCCAGAATTGGATAGGTCAAGGGTTCAAACCCTGTACACATATTGAAATAACCATTCACAGCCGAAAGGCCCTTTTGTTTCCATAACAAGGGTTTTAAGTAAATAAAAAATGCAGTAAAACAAAAATCTAATCTAAACCACACAACAGCCTCATGGCTTCATGGTTTTATCCAACCTGTTATCTCTAACGTTTTTTTTTCATTTTTATCCTAGGGTTTTATAGTTTTTGTTTATGTTGAGTACATTTCTTTAATTTTATCTTATTTTATATCTTTGAGTGACATAATTTTTTATATTTTTTTATTGTGATTTCATTTGAAGGCTCAAATCATGTATTATTTAAAGTTATGAACCTATATCAAAAGCAAGAGGTTTTATTATAAATTGGATTTTATAAACTGGAAGCATTCCTTTGAAGTATTGCATTGATGGTTTTATTCATGAATATCATTCGTTGTAAAAAATATGACAATGGTATTTGGATGTATGTAAATACCTGATAAATTTGACAGGCTCGGTACTATGATATAAAAGCATAATTATTATTTCTTAAAGGCAGTCCTGTCTAAATAATAATTTTTTACATCGTGTCACTCATCTACTTTCACAAATGTTCTTCATATGAAATAGAGGCATTTGGTGTAATGAGTAATGGTACCAATGTTGACAGCGTTGACAGTAATATTCTATATTTCCCTAAAAATCGGTCATATTACTATTCTCATATTCCATTTACTCTGTGAAGTTTATATTTTGAAGAGTTTGTAGAATGCCGAGAGTAACAATGGAAGAAGATTCATAAATTGTGATGAAAAGAAGACCAGGAGGTCTAATTTGCAGACTGGAACCCGATAACAAACAATGGATACTACAATTTCCAAGGTCAGCCCAGTTGATGAAAAATGCTGGATGGTTTGCTTTCTGTGAAAAGTTGCAGGGTTATCATTAACAGGTAACTATGGCTTTTATAAAAAATTATAAAGATGGAATGGTTCAGCTCAAGAGTTTAAAGATCATGGTGAATGAAGAGTCTATTGCAGAAGCGATAGGGGTTGCAGCGCAAGGAGAAATATGGTTTAAGCAGCAGGATTTTCAAGGAAATTACGGTGAGTTCTTAATGCCAAGGTTTGAAAAATTATACTGGAAGAATGGTATTCATGTGAGCAAGATAAAACCTAACTGGCAAATTCCCTTGGAAATGGTTCAAAATTATATTACATGCGAAGTTCGGTATGATAGGGTTCTTAAATGTCATTTACGGTTGTTGATGCACCTCAATGGAAGCTTAAAGCTCAATCTCCCATTTTATCTATTGAAGAGCTTGCAAAATATGGTTACGAGGGTTCTAGTACATCCAGAGCATACTGCTCGTTCTGTATACCATCAGGGTTTAATAAAACTATTGCTGATTTCACAATTGCATAGAGAAGGACGAACTAGGGAAAGTTTGCTGTCAAAGTTAGGGTTTGAAGAAAGGACCAAAGTAAAGGGAAAAATGGTAACGGAAGACTTGAACCAGCAAACAAGAAATCATGAAGAACAAGCTGAATATGTTATAGTAGAAGGTAAGGTTTTTGTAGAAGAACCAAATCAGAATAATTTGTTTCCTGTAGTTTCAGTTACACATGAAAACCCTAAAACATTAAGTATGATGTTAAAGAATATAACTTCAAAGAATGAAGCATGAGTTCAACTTTTGAAATCACAAAGCATTGGTGTGAAGCCTAGGAATAGGTTAAGAAGTAAATTGCAGGAAGAAATGGAACTGGTGCATGAAGACTGTGAAGAAATTGTGATGATAAATGATTCTTTCAGTGAAGAAACTGTACACACATCCAAAGGTCAATATGGTTTAGATAATGAGAATTTCATTGATGTTCAAGGAGTTGCAGGGTCTATATCAGAAATATTTTGCACAAATAAACAAGTGTGTTCAAAAGATTGTTCAGTCTCGAAGCTTCCACAAGAAGATGAGGTCATTATGAAAGAAGAAGCCATTGAAATAACCCAGAATTAAACCAAATTAAGAAATCATTGCAGACATATAAGGAGCAAACCAGGTTTTTACGAAATATTAATGAGAAGTTAATGACTGCAAATAAAATATTACGAGAGGATTTGGAGGAGAAGGAAGCAGATTATCATAAGTTACTTTCAATATCTAAAGACATTTTGAAAGAGAAAAGAACCATCCAGAAGTAGTTCGAACACATGAAGACTCAGATTAAGGAGACACAAAATCAAATGGAGAACAAAGATGCTAAGTTTGCCAGATTGCAAAGAAGATCCCAGGTTTTAAGTGATCTAACTGTCTTGGTAGAGGATTCTAAGAGTCTTTAGACTTAGAGTCATAGTTGGCTTTTGAAAGCAATTAGGTTTTGACAGATGTCTGTTCCTATTTGTATTTTGTATTACACTTGTATTACAACTATTTTAGGAAGATCGACTTTTCTATTTTTGAAAGAAGTCGATCCATAGAAATAGGATCTGATAACTATCTCAGAAGCTGAGATGCTTTGTATATAAGGATAGTAGCTAGATTTGAAAAGTGTGGCAATTGGAGATGGGAATCCAATTTTGATGTATGTTGTATGACATGAAACTCTCTGCATCTTCAATAGAGGTTCTTCTTTGATATGATTATGATTACGAGTTGATTTTGTATTTTTTATGAATTGTGTCTTTTATGATTTATTCTGTATATGGTCAATTACATTCCATTACATGATTCTTATGATAAAATACAGTTATCTTTCAAACATTTAGTGACAGAGTCAGTTTCATTCCATAAATTCGTGCTCGTAGTTCCCTTGATATTGAATTTTGTATTCCATTTTATGTCATACAGATCTTTAATGATTATGTGATTTTCCTATATCTTTGATTGTATACCAACCCAGTTTTTATTTTGATTTTATTGAATTATATTTTTTAAAAGATTTCTTTAATATTGAACCCCTGTAGTCTAGGTTCAACTTTAGGGATAACATCTTCTGGCGCCGTTTTCGGGTACAGAGAAATGAAAGGAAATCTTCCCTAGGTATTCGACATCCTCATGTATTTGATTTTGGAAGGTGAACAAGATCAGTGAGACCTATTATAGACTACATCAGTCACCTACAGAAAGTTATAGTGGCTTCAAAAAAGATAGTAACTCAAGGAAATCCCTCATCACCTTTAAATCCAAGAGTCTCAGATCCTGAACAGATATTAAAAGAAGCTAGGAGAAGGTTGAGATCTACCTCATTAGAAAAATTTAAACATCCCTCAACCTTGGAGATTCCTGAATCTTCATCTATCCTTATTCCATATTTTTATCCACATTCAGAAAAAGGAAAAGAAGAATTAGATCTGCTATTTACCCCTTCTCAAATTGATAATTTCCAAGTCTTCACAAATCCTTTGTTTTCTGAGAAGGTTAAACTTGAAGCATCGGAGACAGGAGCTTCTTCTTTGTTTTCAACCCACATACCTTTTGTTAAGACAATCCCAGTGAATCAGCCAAATCCTAGTAATTTTCCTCCTTCATCACAACATTCAAGCACCCATCAGTCTAATACAAGTTCAAATATTTCCAGTCCTAGAATGGCTCACCCTCAAAATCGGATGGCTGCTATGGTAGTAGCAAGATATGCCCCACTAGTTTCCCCCCAGCCTCTCAATGCTCTCCCAGGAGGAGATTACCAGAAATATCTTCTGAGATTTAATGGTCAAGGGGATATTAATGTAGAAGAACACTGGAACACATACTTGAGTTATGCAGACAATCAGAATTTTGAAAATGAAGATGTTTGGATGAGGGTTTTTGTTCAAAGTTTAGATGGTGAGGTGAGAAAATGGTTTAGAGAATTACCACCAACCTCTATAGATGGTATAGATGCTTTAGAAGAGGTATTCATGAGACAATAGGGAGATACTAAAGATTATTTATACTACATTACAGAGTTTGGATCATTGAAAAGAAATAAGGATGAAGCTATGGGAGATTTTTCTAAAAGGTTCAATAAAATGTACAGTAGAATACCAGTTGAAATAAAACCCTCAGAGACATTAGCAAAGTTAACTTATGCAAACTCGTTTGATCATGGGTTTTCTTTGTTGTTAAGGGAGAGAAAGTCTGTGTCACTTCAAAATATGCAAGATGCAGCATTGGAAGTAGAGTCTAATATTTTGGCTTCAAACAAACTCAAAGAGGAAACAAAATATCAAACTGTAGACAAAAAAGGTAAAAAGGAAATCATTACATCTAATCCTACATGAATATCTTCAGACAGTAAAATGGATGAAATGAGTAAAATTATTAAAAATTTGTCTGTTAAGATTGATAGGTTGGAGTTGGGAAATAAAAATCAGAACAAGCCTATACCTGAAGGATAAAGAAATCAAAATCAGTTTAGAAGACCTTTTGCTCTTAGGTTTTTTCCAAGAGAAAGATGAAATAATGATATTCAGAGGGACAGGCGAGAAAATGAAGAACAGAGAATTCAACCTCCTTTTCAAAATAATAATGTGAGAGATGATGAGTCATATGAGATAGATGAAGGAGAGTTGGATGATTTGGAATAACAGGAACACAACATTAGTCGGTTTGATGATGATTCTTCTTCTCATTTTTTGACTAAAGTTGATTATCATTATGCTACATAACTAGATCAGTATGAAGAAAATAATTATCAAATGTCCATGCCAGAAGTTTGTCAGGAAATACCACAAAAATCATATGGTCTTAGATCAGGGGTAAAACATGCAACACAAGCTAAAAATATTGTGAAAGCTCATCCTATTAAACAAAATATGTCTTTAAATCAAAAGCAAATTGTAAAAGAGAAAAAATATGAAGTGGTAAGCCTTGAGGAGGTGAATAAAGTCATAGGTGGGTTCAATTTGGAACATGAACTTAATAAAGTTAAAATCCCTGTTCCTTTAACAGAGTTGATTAAGCACAAAGCTTACAGGGAAGCAACTTTTAAAACT
This sequence comes from Pseudotsuga menziesii, assembly GCA_001517045.1. Lineage (NCBI taxonomy): Eukaryota > Viridiplantae > Streptophyta > Pinopsida > Pinales > Pinaceae > Pseudotsuga > Pseudotsuga menziesii. The sequence continues at coordinate 177,989 of LPNX010397089.1, read as the reverse complement.
TAAAAAAATGCATTGAATACTATCCCATTTGATGAAATTATTTTGCAAGATGAAAAACCTACTATCACTGTGGGGTCAAAAACTTTTGATAAACCCGATGATAATTCAGAATATCCCCCTCCATTTTATGTAACTCTTTCAATACATGATCAACTACTACATAATTGTCTTCTAGATTCAGGAGCTTCACATAACCTCATGCCAAAAGCAGTCATGGAAGCTTTAGGTTTGAGTGTTCCTAAACCATATCATGATTTGTATGCATTTGATTCTAGGGCAGTGAAGTGTATTGGGGTTATTAAATATTTGGTGGTAAATTTAACCCAAGTACCGATGCAAAATGTATTGATGGATATAGTTGTAGAAGATATTTCTCCTAAATTTGGTATGTTGTTGTCTAGATCTTGGGCAAAGAGAGTGGGAGGAACTCTGCAAATGGATCTTTCATATGCTACAATTCCAGTATTTGGAGGAGAATTTAGAAGAATTTACAGAGAAGTACAGATGCCATATTTGGTACGTGATAGTAAACACCCTAATAATCATCCAATCTATTCAATTGATGAAAATCTTGCTTCTTGTATGTTTCAATTAAGTGATGAAGTTAAAGGAGTTTTACAAGTACAAAAAGATATTCTAGTTCAGATAAAGAAAGAAGAACTATATGGTTTATGGAAGATGTATTTTGATGGTGCATCAAGTAAGGAGGGGGCGGGAGCAGGAGTGTTATTGATTTCAGCTGGAGGTGAGGTCATTTCCCTTATGTACAAATTGGAATTTAAAACAACCACAAATACTGCTAAGTATGAGGCTTTGATTCTTCGATTAAGAGCAGCAAAAGACTTGGGTATTAAAGAGCTTGCTGTGTTTGGCGACTTTGAATTAGTGATTCAGCAAGTAAAAAATGTTTACCAAGTAAAGCAGTATTTATTGAAAGTATATAGAAATGAAGCTTGGGATCTAATTGAAAATTTCTTTATAGCTTTCAATATAACTTTTGTTCCAAGAGAATATAATGAAACAGCTGATTCCATAGACTTAGCAACAACCTATTTTAAAGTTCCAAAAGTAACCCATTTGAAATATCCAATTGATGTAAGATACAGACCCTCTGTCCCAGATGATATCAAACATTGGAAAGTTTTTCATGATGATCAAGAGATAAAAGAATTTCTGGAGTTAGTAGGTGAATTCTCTGATGATATAGTCGATCAAGAACATGATTTTGAATTGATGGAAAATGAACCTTGTACAAATGATTCAATAGCTGATCACAAGATTGTTGAATTAAAAGGAAATTTCATTCCTAAGGGACTTGTTCCACTAGAGAGGTTGTTTTCAAAGGATGATACATTGTTAAAGCCCACCTTGTAGACTACTGAGGAGAATGTTATAGATTATAACATTGGTTCTGAAGATTAGCCTAAAATGATAAAATTATCAAAATCATTGTCAGAGAAGGAAAAGAAAAAATATATTGGTTTGCTAAAAGAATTTGTGGACATTTTTTCTTGGTCATATCATGATTTAAGAACTTATGACACTAGCATAATTTAGCATAAAATTCCTTTGAAACCAAATACTAATCCTTTTAAACAGAAAATTAGAAGGCTTAACCCAGCATTGCTGCCAGTAATTGAAAAAGAGGTAAAAAAATTACTAGATGAAAAAATTATTGTACCTCCGAGATATTCATCATGGATTGCAAATTTGGTGCCTATACGTAAGAAAAATGGAGAAATAAGGCTTTATGTTGATTTCCACAACTTGAACAGATCTTGTTTGAAAGATAATTATTCATTACCAAAAATAGATCAGATTTTGCAGAGAGTTGTAGAATCTCATAGAATTTCAATGATTGATGGTTTTTCTGGTTATAACCAGATTGCAGTACAGCCTAAAGATAGAGAAAAAACAACATTCACAACTCCATGGGGGACTTTTATGTATGATAAAATGCTTTTTGGGCTTATGAACGCAGGTGCTACTTTTCAGAGGGCTATGGATATAGCCTTTGTGGGGGAGAATGAAAAATTTGTAGCAATATACCAAGATGATATTACAGTCTTTTCCAAGTTTGATGAAGATCATCTGAAACATTTAAGACAGATTTTTATTAAGTGCCGAAAATTTGGTTTATCATTAAACCCAAAAAAGTCTCACTTTGCTATGACAGAAGGTAGGTTGTTAGGGCATATGTTTCTGCTGAAGGAATCAAAATAGATCCAGAGAGAGTAAAGGCCATCTTAAAAATCAATATTCCTAGAAATAAAAAGGAGATTTAATCTTTCATTAGAAAAATCAAATTTTTAAGATGGTTTATTCCTAATTTTGTAGAAATTATCAAACATATCACTGAGATGCTCAAGAAGGATAAGGAAGTTAAATGGTCAAATCAAGCTAAACAATCATTTGAAGCCACAAAGTAGGCATTGATAGAAGCACCCGTATTGATAGCTCCAGATTATACAAAGGATTTTGTAATTTTTTTATTTGCATTTGAAGATACTATAACTATTGTGTTATTGCAAAAGAATGCAGATGGTTTGGAACAACCAATTTCTTTTTTCAGTAAAACATTAAGAGATTCAGAGCTTAAATATAATACAATGGAAAAACAAGCATGTGCATTAGTTAAAGCTCTCAAATTTTTCAGAATATATGTTTTACATTCCAATATTTTGGCATATGTTCCAAGTTCAGTAGTCAAGGAGATTTTAGCACAGCTTGACAATGAGGGGAAAAGAGGTAGATGGATAGCAAAGGTTATGGAGTATGATGCGGATATTAAACCAACAAAATTGGTAAAAGGCCAGGGATTAGAAAAAATTCTAACATAATCCAATTGTCAGGTATTAAATATTGATTTGATGGTAGAACATTCAGAACAAGATATGGCAACAGAATACAGTAAGCAGCAGATTTATAGCAGGTATGGTGAGTCTGATTGGTATAAAGACATTGTATATTTCCTTTTATACTTACAATGCCCTATAGAATTGAATAGAAATGAATGCATATCATTAAAACTTAAAGCAATGAAGTATGTTTTAATAGATCAGGTTTTGTACTGGAAGGATCCTGGAGGAATATTGTTGAAGTGTTTGGAGAAATCAGAGGTTGATGCTGTTACTTCTGAATTGCACAGTGGAGTATGTGGTGGGCACAAGTATTGGAAAGCAACTTCTTTTAAAATCCTAAGAGTAGGATATTATTGGCCTACTCTTTTCACAGATGTGTATCATCAGGTCAGATCATGTTTGGAGTGTCAAAATTTTGCAGGTAATCATAAACTTCAATCATTACCCTTGAAGCCTATAATAGTAAATGGTCCATTTCAGTAGTGGGGTTTAGATTTTATAGGTGAAATTCATCCTCCTTCTAGTGGTCCGCACAAATGGATCTTAACTGCAACTGATTTTTTCACTAAGTGGGTGGAGGCAATCCCCACAAGGAGAGCAACTGAACAAATCATAATTAATTTCTTATAGGAAAATATTCTTAGCAGATTTGGATTCCCTAGGAAATTAATTACTGACAATGCTCCCGCTTTTAAATAAAAAAATATGATGAAATTTTGTGAGAAAATAATATTAACTTGAAACAATCCACACCATATTACCCACAGGGTAATGGATTAGCAGAATCCAGTAATAAAAATATTGTGAACAGTATCAAGAAAATGTTATTTGAAAATAAAAGAAGTTGGGATACAAAATTAAAATTTGCTCTTTGGGTTGATAGAGTAACTATTAAAAAGTCAATAGGGACATCCCCTTTCCAGTTGGTATATGGATTTGATATTGTGTTTCCTGTTCAATTGGTTGCTCCAGTCATTAAATTTATGCAGGAAATAAATGAAGAACTTGATGATATAAGAAAAAGAATGTTTCATATCATTCAATTGCAACAGGAGAGAGAAACTATTGAAAATACAGCTGAGATGCATAGAAAAAGGATGAAGGAAAGCTTTGATAAAAAAGTAAAAAAAGATGTCTTTGCAGTGGGTGACCTTGTTCTTAGGTGGGATGCATGAAAGGATGAAAAAGGAAAGCATGGAAAGTTCGATAATTTATGGATAGGGCCTTTTACAGTGATCAAAATTCTGGGAAACAATACTTTTGTTTTGCAAAATTTGAATGGTGAAGAAATTGCAGGTCCCGTCAATGGACATTTTTTAAAGCATTTTTACACATATTGAGGGATAAAGGATTATTGTACATATTGACTGTATATATCATTTGCTTTGAATAAGACTCTAGCCCAATAAGAAAGAAAGGAATTTAGCAGATTTCTGAAGGCACAAGTCAACATGTTCTCAAAGTTTTACAAGGAAAGCTTTGTCCCCAGTCAGAGCTAGATGTTATCTCTAAGGTTGTTTTTTCATTTTTATCCTAGGGTTTTATAGTTTTTGTTTATGTTGAGTACATTTCTTTATTTTTATCTTATTTTATATCTTTGAGTGACATAATTTTTTATATTTTTTATTGTGATTTCATTTGAAGGCTCAAATCATGTACTATTTAAAGTTATGAACCTATATCAAAAGCAAGAGGTTTTATTATAAATTGGATTTTATAAATTGACAGCATTCCTTAAAAGTATTGCATTGATGGTTTTATTCATGAATATCATTCGTTGTAAAAAATATGACAATGGTATATGGATGTATGTAAATACATGATAAATTTGACAGGCTTGGTACTATGATATAAAAGCATCATTATTATTTCTTAAAGGCAGTCCTATCTAAATAATAATTTTTATCATCGTGTCACTCATCTACTTTCACAAATGTTCTTCATATGAAATCGAGGCATTTGGTGTAATGAGTAATGGTACCAATGTTGACAGCATTGACAGTTGACAGTAATATTCTATATTTCCCTAAAAACCGGTCATATTACTGTTCTCAAATTCCATTTGCTCTATGAAGTTTATATTTTGAAGAGTTTGCAGAATGCCAAGAGTAACAATGGAAGACGATTCAGAAATTGTGGTGAAAAGAAGACCGCGAGGCCTAATTTGCAAGCTGGAACCTGATAACACACAATGGATACTGCAATTTCCAAGGTCAGCCCAGTTGATGAAAAATGCTGGATGGTTTTCTTTCTGTGAAAATTTGCAGGGTTATCATTCACAGGTAACTATGGCTTTTATAAAAAATTATCAAGATGGAATGGTTCAACTCAAGAGTTTAAAGATCATGGTGAATGAAGAGTCTATTGCAGAAGTAATAGAGGTTCCAGCGCAAAGAGAAAGATGGTTTAAGTAGCAGGATTTTCAAGGAAATTACGGTGAGTTCTTAATGCCAGGGTTTGAAAAATTAGACTGGAAGAATGGTATTCATGTGAGCAAGATAAAACCTAACTGGCAAATTCCCTCGAAAATGGTTCAAAGTTATATTACATGCGAAGGTCAGTATGACAGGGTTCTTAAATGTCATTTACGGTTGTTGATGTACCTCAATGGAAGATTAAAGCTTAATCTCCCATTTTATCTATTGAAGAGTTTGTAAAAGATGGTTACGTGGGTTCAAGCCCATCCAGAGCATACTACTCGTTCTCTATACCATCAAGGTTTAATAAAATTGTTCCTGATTACACAATTGCATAGAGAAGGATGAACTTGGGAAAGTTTGCTGTCAGAGTTAGGGTTTGATGAAAGGACCAAAGAAAAGGGAAAAAGGGTAACAAAAGACTTGAACCAGCAAACAAGAAATCATGAAGATCAAGCTGAATATGTTATAGTAGAAGGTAAGGGTTTTGTAGAAGAACCAAATCAGAATAATTTGTTTCCTGAAGTTTCAGTTATAGATGAAAACCCTGAAACATTAAGTATGATGTTAAAGAATATAACTTCAAAGAATGAAGCACGAGTTCAGCTTTTGAAATCACAAAGCATTGGTGTGAAGTCTAGGACTAGGTTAAGAAGTAAATTGCGGGCAGAAATGGAACTGGTACATGAAGACTATGAAGAAATTGTGATGATAAATGATTCTTTCAGCGAAGAAACTGTACACACATCCAAAGGTCAAAATGGTTTAGATAATGAGAATTTCATTGATGTTCAAGGAGTTGCAGGGTCTATACCAGAAATATTTTTTCACAAATAAACAAGTGTGTTCAGAAGATTGTTCAGTCTCGAAGCTTCCACAAGAAGATGAGGTCCTTATGAAAGAAGAATCCATTGAAATAACTCTAGAATTAAACCAAATTAAGAAATATTTGCAGACATATAAGGAGCAAACCAGGTCTTTACAGAATATTAATGAGAATTTAATGACTGAAAATAAAATATTACGAGAGGATTTGGAGGAGAAGGAAGCAGATTATCAGAAGTTACTTTCAATATCTAAAGACATTTTCAAAGAGAAAAGAACCATCCAGAAGCAGTTTGAACACATGAAGACTCAGAGTAAGGAGAGGCACAATCAAATGGAGAACAAAGTTGCTGAGTTTTCCAGATTGCAAAGAAGATACCAGGTTTTAAGTGATCTAACTGTTTTGGCAGAGGCTTCTATGAGTCTTTAGAGTTAGAGTTAGAGTCATAGTTGGCTTTTGAAATCAATTAGGTTTTGACAGATGTCTGTTTCTATTTGTATTTTGTATTACACTTGTATTAAAACTGTTTTAGGAAGATCGACTTTTCTATTTTTGAAAGAATTCTATCCATAGAAATAGGATCTAATAACTATCTCAGAAGCTGAGAAGTTTTGTATATAAGGATAGTAGCTAGATTTGAAAAGTGGGGCAATTGGAGGTGGGAATCCAATTTTGATGTATGCTGTATGACATGAAACTCTCTGCATCTTCAATAGAGGTTCTACTTTGATATGATTATGATTATGAGCTGATTTTGTATTTTTTATGAATTGTGTTTTTTATGATTTATCCTGTATATGGTCAATTACATTCCATTACATGATTCTTATGATAAAATACAGTTATCTTTCAAACATTTAGTGACAGAGTCAGTTTCATTCCATAAATTCGTGCTCATAGTTCCCTTGATATTGAATTTTGTATTCCATTTTATGTCATACAGATCTTTAATAATTATGTGATTTTCCTATATCTTTGATTATATACCAACCCAATTTTGATTTTGATTTTATTGAATTATATGTTTTAAAATATTTCTTTAAGCTTGAACCCCTGTAGTCTAGGTTCAACTTTAGGGATAACACAACCATTGAAATGCTAGCTCAAAAACTTAAACACAGTAACCTTAATTTAAAAACGATGTCGAAATCATAGTGGTATTACAGCCTTATGTTCCCATTCTGTCAGAGAAGTAATCAAAGTATAAATGAAATCTAATAACTCATCTAGAGGTCAAAAGGTCCAAACCTGTTATGTTAGTTTTTCTTTTTTCATCACAACCCGATAGAAATAAAAGTAATGATAGTAAAACATAACCTCTCTCACAACATTACCGATTTTTTATGTCAACACAAAAGCCTTACGACTTAAGATATTTATCCCACGATTCCTTGATAGAGTATTACCCTAAAATTAAAAAAAAACTAAGCAAAGCAATGGCCTCACGGCCTTAGGTTTACCAAAATATAGTAAAAACCCTCAAGGGAATTTTATAATAGAAAATAAAAACATTTACAAGTTCAGAGTGATAGTCAAATGACTGTACTTAATGCTCAAACATTTTCAAGAAAAGAACTCTGTCTTTAATCCATAGCAGAACTAATTAAAACATTACATTACAGGTCCTTTGACTCTAGGGTCGAAAGGAGACATCTTCAAAACCATCTTTAAATGCCTCAAGGAAGAACAACAAAGAGGGTTTACCATTGTCAACGAAAGAAAACGCATGAATTACTCCAATCCATGGAGCGTTGACCCAACCTTGGTGTTACAAGGAGAAAGGAGTGTGGGGTACAAGTCTTACCAGAACGATGGACTCCTTCTTCACAGAGACCAATTTTTCTTCCAACACAGCAAGAACCAATTGAAACCTCCTGCAAGCAACATGTAACAAACCCATATACTCATACCAAAAATAAGAATTTATTCCTTTTCAAAGGACTATTTTATGTCTAACCTTACGACTGACGAGCTGTAACAAACAAACCAAAATCATTAAATTTTGATTCACTGAAAGTATTATAACACAACTGTGTTATAGCCGGTCTTTTCAATCCTCTTCAAGACTAGAATCCTTTATAATACTCCAACTAGTAGGCAAGGAACTTAATCAATAATTATAACTTTATTCCATGTTTTGTAATGCACCTGATCTTCGCTTTACCATTTTGGGTGATGGGGTGATTCTTTTTCTTTTCAACATCTTTGATTCAAACACCAAACATTAGCCTCAAAATTTTACATGATATTACCAATAATGCTTCCTACATGAGAAGTAGTTGGATGCTCGTTTGTGAAGACTTATGCATATGGTCCATCCTTCATTCAAGATAACATCATACTATTACTTTAATTCCTCCTATAAAATGAATGTATGTAAGGCCTTATCCTTTGTATTTTAACTGACATGCTCCACAATTCACTTAATTAAGTACGAGTATAAAAGCGACTATTTCATAAAACCTGTAAGGACCACATAACAGTACTTGAGTGAATTCACGGAAATGAAATACACAATATACAAAATCAAGAAGAGACATCAATATACGTGGTTCACCCCTAACTAGGGGTTACGTCCACCAAATGTTCAGATTTCTATTAAATTCATTCAACCAAAGAGTTACAAAATTGCAGTTCCAATACTGCATTATTTCCACAGATATCCCATATAGACAACAAAACCAAACTTACCAAATTGGTCTCAAGGAAAGGTCCTTCCCCTTTGATGAAAATCATATTATTAAACCAACACCCAATACTTCTATTTTTTTGTTTAAAGATCCCAAGTGAAGAGTCACCCCAGAACTAGCATGAATATAGTGAGGCTAGAGTTATTCAATATTTATTGAAAATAATCTACAGAGGTTGAGACCTAACTATCAACCCCACTATGCTCAAGGTCTGTGAACTCAAGTTTTAAGTTGTGGAAAAGAGTAAAACCACCAAAAAGAAAACCGAAATGGGAGGTATAGATTCCCCTAACCAGTTCCAGGCTCTGGATCGTTATCTAATTTCTGTTGCATGTGCTTACACAAGTTTCGATGCAATACTACATCTACAACTCACATCAAAACATAACTCGCAGAAAAACTCACACTCAGTCCTAAACTCAAATTGCAGACTAAAAGAGTTTAGGCATACATATAGTCCAAAATAGGAAGAGTTCGGACTTAATCCTATTCAAATCGCACACTCTAGAATTCAGGTTTATGTGTGTAGGCATGTTTTAGGGATTTTAATATACGTACACTCAATTTGTAGATTCTAAAAATCAGGTTTACACGTCCAGGCCTATTTAGGGATTTTAACATACATAAACTCAATTTGTACATTCTAACATTCAGGTTTACATGTGCATGCCTATTTAGGGATTTTATCATACATAAACTCAATTTGTAGAATCTAACATTCCGGTTTACACATCCAAGCACGTATTAGGGATTTTATCATACATAAACTCTAACATTCAGGTTTACACATCTAGGCCTGTATAAGGGATCATATCATACAGGCGGTGGTTTTAACGATTTACAAAACAGCTATAAACATGTCCAGATCATAAATAAAACTCATTCAAAGGTAGATCCAACGCATGTATGGTAGTCAAGCATACAAAGGGTAAGTTATAATGCAATCAGAGTTTTATGGGGAGAATCACAGTGAATGATAGATCCAAGAGTACATGCTGTAAAAACGCTTACCTAGATTTGACTTCAATCCACAAAAGAAAAACAGATCGTACGTTGTTTAAAGTACAAAATTAAGGTTCAGCTGAAGACCCACAATGCAAGTGTGGTTCCTAATTCAAACCAGCGGAACAGTCTCACACAACGCGTGTTAGAATTCATCATACCTGGTAACTTCATAAGGCATGCCAATTTCGATTGATGCTGGCTCGCGCTACCTCCGAAGGCCACAACGATAATATTTTTGAAAACTTGACCGAAAATTCTTTTTCTCTCTTACTGGGGTTTCAAAATGAGGGGTCAAATTCTCTCCAAGGTCAAACACATAATGGGCATCCTCTTTATCATTTCGTCACCGTGGAGAGGCATTATGGGGGATCTCACTGAAAATTTCATGGCTGAAGATGAGTTATATTCAATAAACAATACAAAATCCTGAATGTAAATTTTTATCAAACCTGCATACTTGTATTGGCTAGATCCATACTCGCATAGATATAATGATCTAGTATAAAGTTAAATCGTAGGTGGGATTAAATTTTCCTCCCGATCGTACAAATGTAGGTATGAGAACCTATGATACAAAAATGAAACTCACAGTGCTAACAACATAACCTTTCAGTGCGGAAGAGAGAGAGATCGCTTTCAACACAGGTAAGAGAAGTTTGACGTTCACACTGAAGCCAAAACTGAATAAAGCAGCAGAGAATTACTCAGTATGAACATGAAATCTTCTCCAAGCATACGCATCCCCTGAGTGAGATGGGAACTAGTGATTCCTTTTCTTGCTTAGAACCCTGATCGTTCTCTCAAATGCAGATCCCATTGCCTCCCCCCCGACTTATTGTTCATGTCCCATATATATACATATTACTCATTTAATGAGTAAGACCATGCTCTTCCTCTCACCTCAACCAGATTTCTAAACATAGCCTAGAAGTCCCAACTGTCGGGAAGATTTTTATGCTAACAATGCCCATGATTCCGACAACCGTTTATGCCCTAAAATATTGGTCGCAGCTATCAAGTTTCAGTGATCATTTATTTCCTTCCTCCAAGCTGAACCTCTCCTTCTGTCAAGCCAAAAATCAAGGCACGAATGGAGAAAGGAGGATCTAATTAAAAATTCATGCCTTTTTTGTTGAGGAGGATTAAAATATAAATAGTTTAGACTCATGTCTCAATCCATCATAATACTTCATGCGTTTTATAAAAGGTATTTTAATTCATCATCTTTTTTTTCCCTTTCTTATGATACATTTTATATAATAATAATACACGCCCCTTTTATATAAAACTTAGTCCATCATAATAATCGATGTCTTTTATGAAGACTTAAATCTATCATTCTCTTTATGATAGACTTCATATCATAATAATCTATGTCTTTTATAAAGACTTAAATCTATCACTCTCTTTATGATAGACTTCATATCATAATAATCTATGTCTTTTATAAAGACTTAAATCTATCACTCTCTTTATGATAGACTTCATATCATAATAATATATGTCTTTTATAAAGACTTAAATCTATCATTCTCTTTCCTTATGAATAATCCATGTATCTTATACAGACTAAAATATATCATTCTCTTTCCTTATGATAGACAACATATAATAATAGTCCAAGTCTTTTTTATAAAAAGACCTAATTTTTCTTTAACCAAGGGATCATCTTTTCCACAACTCATTTCCTCTTACGATGACACCTAAGGCTCAGGTCGTCAAAGGAAATCGTCATATTTTCTTTGTTTTCCCGAAGTGCTTGGTGTTCTTTTCGATGGGACAATCCGTCATTTGTCTTAAGCCTCTTTTTTCTTGGCATGGTTGACTACAATCCTCTGATCTTTAAATATATGTATACGGATAACTCCATACAATACTTAGGTATAATATACCTTACCAATATTAATCCAAGTTTATTGATGATATATATATATATATATATATCCTTCTTCTTCTTAATTTATAAGGAGACTAAATCATATAGTCTCTTAACAATTAATTCTTTGGGATGGTTTTCCCTTTGGTTCTTCCTACTTTATGTTTAGCCCCTCGACCCTTTTGTCAAGGTCACCATCATTGAAATCTCTTGGATCATGTCTTAATTACGTTTGATTTTAAATAGCTCGCTATTGTATTTTAATAGGGCTAATTATGGTGACACAGGAATCCCTGTAGGATTCCATAGTTAAGATGATACTAAAGCTATGTTATCGAAATTAAGGCTCTTTGACCATTCTCTTTTCTTTTCCCTCGTGGGTTCAGTTTCCCTTCGCTGAGTTGTGTCCAACTCTTAAGTCTCCTAAGGAACTTTAGATTGTATCAATTACAAGGTCTTACTGGTGGGGACTTGGCCTTGAGCTCCTCACCAGAAGATGAATACAATGTTTGATCATAGTCTACCAAATATTTATGGGACACAAGAGGGATATTACACAACAATGCAGAGGTGAAAATTTAGTTAAAAAAATATTTTTCCAAGAACACTGACAAATGTTCACGCAACTAGTTTAGAAACTTACCCTTATAAACTCCCCAGAGTCATCGATTGCAACAAGGACCAAGACAAAACCTTATTTGTTTCATCAAAACCATCACCAACAACACAATGCTATAGAACCAGAGCCAATTTGTTTAACATTGTTTGATGGTGTCGAGGGCTGAGAGCCTCGACTCCTCCACCATCATTCACACGTAGTAAAAGACAAAGTAACACAGTACAGAGGTCAAATAATGCAGTGAAAGGTCAAATGAATACATTGCATTAAACCCTTAGAGTTTACGAAATGACACAAGTGCTTTCTAGCCGAAGACTGTAGAGACATCACGTGGCCCTCTTAAATGCCACCCGGTGTTTAATATTTTAGACCCAAACTCTATCGTATCAAACCCATCAAATTTCACTATGGATTCCTTAGCATATAGTATTTATGCTTGTTTTATTTATATGGTAGGAGAAACCTTATATAGTTAAGCGCTTTGGTTCTTTGACTTACGTATAGTTGTCTTTCTCTTAAACATAGTTAGGACAGGGTCTTTGTTTACCTTTAGCTAGAATTTTGTGTGTTTTCACCACAAGGGAAGCTCTCAACTGTTATTACCTACAAAAATATTACATAGTGGTTTTGCATTAGCCAGAGAGCTAAGTAAGACATGTAACACCATCCTCTTAGCATCATAATAGGGTTAAACAATATTCTAAAAACAGAACCAACAAGTACACCAACTATAACTGATGTCAAGTAAACATGAATTTCCTTTTACGACTTGAAAACAAGTAAAGGCATTCATCATAACGGTAAGTTGCAGTGTAAAGGATGTCGTAACTAAGTAGTCATGTTCATTAAATAAACACTAACTCAAGTTAAATGATATGTGAAGGGGTTAGTATGTATTTATTTATTTTATGTATTTGCAGTTAGACCTTTAATAAAAGTAAAAAATTATTTTATGAAATTTGGAGATGTTACATGTGGTATCAGAGTGAGTTTCCAAACACTAGGCCTGAAGTTTGGCTCACTCGCATATAAAAGAAGAAAGCAAAAGTATTGATCATGTTTTTAAAACTATTTCTGTACGTAAATATAAATTATATTTTGCAGGAAATGGAAGGAGTAGAAGCATCTGCAGATGGTGGATCTCATCATAATAATCCAGATAATATATATGTGGAAATAAATAATCAACCATCAAAACTACTATGAAACTACTACAAATTGTAAAATAATTAAGAGCTGAATTACAAACTGTAAAGGAAGATAACGAAAGAATCTTAAGAGCTCAAGATGAACTTAATCAGATATTACTAGATAAAATACACAATTGAGGAAAGGATAAAAGAAAGGAGCATGAAACTGAATCTAGAACAATATCACACAAACGTAAGGGTAAGAAACTAAAATTTTCTCATAGTGAAAGTAAATATTCTTCATGAATTAAAGTAAGGTCACACAAAGAAAAGTATAAATACTCTAGTGGAATTAGTAATAGCGATAATGGTCCTAGAAAGAGGAAGTATAAACCTTATGAAGAAATCTCAGGAAAATTTAAGAATATAAAACCTCCTATGTGTAATGGAGAAGTGGAAAAAGGTGAAGAAGCCAAGGCTTGGCTATCGGGTATGAAAAAGTACTTTCAGATTTATAACTACCCAGATAGACGGAAAGCCTGGATGGCTATCTACAACCTAACCGGAAAGGCTGACATTTGGTGGAAGCATATAAAAAGAGTTAAAAACCTTAAACAAAATTATGTAACCTAGAGAATATTTAAGAAATACTTCAAAAGAAAATTCTTATCTGAACAATATTATGAAGAAAGAGATAAAGATTTTTATGAACTTAGACTAGGACCAATGTCTATGAAAGAACTCGATAGAAATTTTTTAAGTTTATTAAGATATGTGCCCTATATAATCGATGAAAAGCCTAAGATAAAGAGTTTTTTAAGCTATTTTTCTACTAGTTTCAAGGATAGAATGGAATTTGATAATCCAAAGATCCTTAAAGAGACAACAAGAAAAGCTAACTTCTATTACGAACAAAGTAAAAATAAGAAAGAAGGCATACGTAACTAGAAAAATAAGAGAACAAGTAGCTTTGATGAGAGAAGGAAAGGTTTTAATCCTAATAAAAAATTCAAAAATAATTCTTGAGATTTTTTTAAGAATAATTATCAAGGAACAAATTTTAAAGGTAAAACACAACAAAACATTACAACACTAAAAGGCATAGACATGCCTAATAATTACGTTAAAAACAATGAACAAAGAGAACCTGTGAAGTAATGGGATTGTCAGGGACTTCATTATGCAAAGTATTGCCCAAATAGAGAGGGGAACTTTAGCAATATACATACCATCTAGGAGGAATAACAGTTGGTGACGTAGCAAATGAAATTCCTACAATTAATTCAGCCTTAAAGAATCAACAACGTGATCATAAAACCTCCATGGTGGAAATACAAGGTATGATACAGAACAAGCCTATTTCTATTTTGATTGACACATGTGCTAGTTTAAGCTATGCGTCACCCAGTATAGAAAAAAAATGAAATTTACATTTGAAAAGTTTTGGTTGGTTCAGTTAGCTATAGGAACCAAAAGAAAGGTAGTTAATTATGTCGAAAATTGTGAAATGTTTATGAGTCATTTCAAAACTCAAGTAAAGATAAATGTATTACCGTTCGGGTCTTATGAAATTTTAATAGGTATGGACTGGCTGGAAAAACATCAATTAGTTTTAAATTGTTTTGAGAAAACATTTACTTGCTTAGATTATAAAGGAGAAAGAGTTACAGTGAAAGGGATACCTAGGAAAGTTTCTGTTAGACAAATCTCAGCATTACAAATGAAGAAGGATGTACAGAAAGGTTGTAAATTTTTTGCTATACATATAATAAATAACAAACACATGTATAAAGAAGATAAGCTGAAATTCGATGATATTCGAATCTTACAAGAATTCTAAGATGTTTTCTTGGAAGAGATTCCAGGATTACCTCCAAAGAGAGAACTGGATTTTACTAGTGGGTTAGTACCAAGAGCTGTACCTAATTCAAAGGCTCCTTATCAGATGGACATATTAGAACTTAATGAATTAATACTACAACTCCAAGAACTGATAGATAAGAATTATATAAGACCAAGTGTATGCTCTTCATGAGCACCTGTTTTATTTGTTAAAAATAAAGAGGGTACATTATGTTTAGGTATAGATTACCGTCATTTAAACAAAATGACAATTAAAAATAAATATCCTTTTCCCCGCATTGATCATCTGTTTGTTCAGATACACAGAGCAACGATATTCTCAAAAATAGACTTGAGATTTGGATATCATCAAGTCATAATTAAAGAAGAAGATATTTTTAAAACTGTGTTTAGAACTCGATATGGGCATTATGAGTTTGTAGTTATGCCCTCTGGGCTAACAAATGCTCCAGCAACATTTATGTGTTTAATGAACACTGTCTTAAGCAAATACTTAGATAAATTCATATTTGTCTTCATAGATGACATATTAATTTATTAAAAAATGAAATAAGAACATGACGAACACTTGCATATAATACTACATGTAGGTTTTGAGAGAACATAAACGGTATGCTAAATTCAGTAAATGCAAATTCTTTAAAGATAGAATACAGTGTCTAGGTCACGTGATATCCAAGGAAGGGATATCAGTATATCCCAATAAGATAAAAGAAATAATGGAATGGCATGTTCCCAAATATGTATTGGATGTACGATCATTCATAGGAATTACGGGTTCTTACTGGAAATTCATAAAATGATTCTCAAAGATCACAAATCCCATAACATCCTTACAGAAAAAGGGAAAAAGATTTGTATGGAATCTAAAGTGTGAAGAAAGTTTTAATAAATTAAAGGAATTGTTAACTACCACACCTATATTAAAAATAGCAAATCCAAACAAGGACTTTGTTGTGTGCATTGATTCACGTAATGAAGGTTTGGGTGGAGTACTAACACAAGAAGGTCACGTAATAGCTTACGAATCAAGAAAGCTAAAAACACATGAAAATAATTATGCCACTTACGATTTAGAGTTGGCTGCCATAATTCATGCTTTGAAAATGTGGTCTCCATCATCTAATTGGTAAAATATTTCTATTAATGTCTGATAACATAAGCTTGAAATATTTGTTTGATAAACAAAATCTAAACACAAGGCAATCTAGATGGTTAGCTTTCCTTAGTGAAAACGATTTTAAGATCGAACACATCAAAGGAAAGGAAAAAAAAGTGATTGATGCCTTAAGAAGGAATGAAAAATAAAATTTATAGCTTCCATTAGCAGCTACAAAACAAAATTAGATGATAAATTGGAAGAAGGGATAAAAGGGGACAAGGAATACCAAAATCTAAGAGAAAAAGTAACAGAAAATGAATCCGAAAATGTAAAAACATATTTCAGCTTAAATGAAAAAGGCTCAATGTTCTCTAAAAATAGACTATATGTACCTAACACACCAGAAATTAAATTGCTAATTTTAAATGAAGTTCATAAAATTCCATATTCCGGACATCCGAGGTATCAAAAGCTGATAACAATGCTAAGAAAATAGTATTTCTGGCCTAATATGAAGAATGGAGTTATTGAATATATAGCTAGGTGTATAGAATGTCAGCAAGTTAAAGCTGAGCATCGACACACAACAGGTCTTTTACAACCATTGCCAATTCCAGATTGGAAATGGGAAATTATCAGTCTTGATTTTATAACTGGATTACGTAAAAATCAGAAGCAAAATGATTCTATAATGGTAGTGGTATAAAAACTAAGCAAGGCAACGTATTTTATACCTGTTAAAAATACTTATAAGGCTGCTAACATTGCTGGCATCTTTATGCAGGAATTTTTTCGGTTGCACGAAATTTCGAATGTAATAAATTGTGACAGAGATCCTAAGTTTACCGGTAATTTTTGGAAGTCATTGTTTAAAGGACTAGATACTAAATTAAATTTTAGCAGTTCTTATCATTTGCAAATGGATGGAAAAATAGAAATACTAAAAAAAGTTCTAGAAGATATGTTACGGATGTATGTTAGAGAACATCCAAAGAAATGGGAAGATTATTTGCACTTAGTTGAGTTTGCGGATAATAAGATCACTATCAGGCTTCATCTAAACTTAGTCCTTTCGAAATATTGTATGGTAGAAAATCTAATACTCCCATTTAACGGAGTAATCCGGTTGATAGATTGATGTTAGGACCTGACGTGTTAAAAGAACTGGAACTAACAGTGAAACATGTACAAAGCAATCTGAAAATTGCACATGACGGACAAAAAAGTCATTCAGACCTTAAAAGAAATAAAAAATAATTCCAAGTAGGTGAGCATGTATTTGTCAAGGTAAAACCCACAAAGAGGTCCTTTAAGTTGGGGAGTTGCGCTAAATTAGCTCCCAGGTATTGTGGACCATTTGAAATATTGGCAAGAGTTGGATCAGTGGCTTATCAGTTAGCTTTGCCACCAAATCTTAGAATACATAATGTATTTCATATTTCCATATTAAAAAAATATGTGCACGATGCTACTCATGTGATCGATTGGAATGTTATTAAGGTAGAGCCCAAATGATATTTTCAGGTGGAACCGGATTGTATTCTCGACAGGAGGGAAATGTTTCTTCGGAATCGCATCATTGGACAGGTAAAAGTGCAATGGAAGCACCTGAGTACAGATGAATCAACCTGGGAATTGGAGAGTCAAATGCAGGAGCCATATCTAATTCTGTTCCAGGAAGAACCGGAAGAAACTTAAGCAACATCGAGGATGACGTTGAACTTAAGAGGGGTTGTTTGTAACCCACATAGAACTGAAAAATAAATATTTTTATTTAAATTTGAGAAAACATTATGTTAAAATCTATTGTAAAGTTTTTATGACCAAGGATGTTGAAGGATGGATGTAATTGAATATTTATTTATTTAAATAATTAAAAAGGAGAGACACCTATCCAAAGAATACTGTTGAAGAGTGTTAACTGACCCACTGAGAGGAATGAGCAGCTGTAGAAGGCCAAATGACAAGTGGGAGCACTAGCATTTCACTTTCTAGTTGTTGTAGGAAGCAAAATCCCTAAAATGGTGATAATGTTCCCTTAGAAGAGGAAGTGAGTAGGCAGCTCATTTAATTACAAAAATGACCCAAAGACCTAGGCAATCTTATAAATACCATCAAATTGAGCAAGAGGCTCATTACATTCTATTCCAAATGATTAGAGCCTTGTGATTTGCTGCAAACTGAAAATTTAGGCACACAAGAGGAATTCAATGAGGGGATAGCTAAAGTGCAATTGCTGAGATTTAAGTATGCTAGTGAGTTTGATAAGTTACACAGATTTCTGTGTGAGCTGTTACATATCATCTTCATCCTAGTGGTTAAGTGAACAGACCCGGGGTCCTAAAGAAAGTGATATTATTTTCTTTTAGGAGATGGTTGGGAGGAACGGTCTTCTTTGGGTGTTTGTCCCCCTTCTACAGTTATTCAGGTTCTAAGTTGTTTTGTTTATTATATGTGAATTTATTCTATATCTATATCAGAAATTTTTATGAATGTTGATGGATTCTATAAACTAGTAACTGTTTTTGAATTAGAATAGGTTAGAAATATCACAGTTCTGTTAGATGAAGTATGTCATAGTATTTACAAAGTTTAATGGAAGCTGTAGAATAATGTAACTGTTCTGTAAAAGAAAATCTACAGATGTTTTCATATGATATTATAAACAGTTTTTTAGTTCATTATACTAATTTTCTTTAACTTTGCATTCATTTATAGCCATATATTATGATAGCCATTGTTAAGTAAACAATGAATTCATTTCATCTAGTTCTTAAATAATATACTTCTCAATCAAATTAAATTACTAAGTTTTCAACCTGAGTTCGAAACCCTCAACAAACATCACTTATTAGTTATTATAACTAAAGGGTTTGAACTTAGGTAGTATATTATTATATTCTTTACTAGCTCTCTATCCATTAAATAAATTTAGGATCAGAGTTATGATTAAAGAACAGTCGAAATCCTTATTTTGTTATAAAGGAAACCGTTATTACAACCGAAAGGATTAAGCACTTACAAAAGTTAAACTATGATTAAAGATACCTTCAAACAAACACAGAAATTGATTTAAACTCTACAGACTCTTACTATCAATTAGATGTATATACCTATAGTATTAAATAAAAATTACTTATTATCTAAATGTTATTCAAGTTTTAACTTGAAAGGCATAACAACTAAACTTCAACAAAAAAAAATACTATTATCAATGCTAAGTAAACTTTTTGACATAGATAGGTGTAGCCTTGTTCCCATTTTAAACAGTAATCAAGATTTATTATTATCCTAAAAACTTATTGTCGTAGTATATAAATATGCTAATAACCATTATAATTAAAACAGTCCAGAATTGGATAGGTCAAGGTTCAAACCCTATACACATATTGATATAACCATTCACAGCCGAAAGGCCCTTTTGTTTCTATAACAAGGGTTTTAAGTAAATAAAAAAACACAGTAAGATAAAAATCTAATCGAAACCACACAACAACCTTATGACTTCATGGTTTTATCCAACCATTGAAATGCTAGCACAAAAACTTAAACATGGTAACCTTAATTTAAAAACAATGTTCCCTCAGAAGAGGAACTGAGCAGGTGGCTCATTTAATTGCAAAACTGACCCAAAGACCTAGGCAGTCTTATAAATACCATCAAATTGAGGAGGAGGCTCATTACATTATATTCCAAGTGATTAGAGCCTTGTGAATTGCTGCAAACTGAAAAGTCAGGCACACAAGAGGAATTCAATGAGGGGATATCTTTGCCACTGAATATTAGAATACATAATGTATTTCATATTTCCATATTAAAAAAATATGTGCACGATGCTACTCATGTGATCGATTGGAATGTTATTAAGGTAGAACCCAAAGGATATTTTTAGGTGGAACCAGACTATATTCTCAACGGGAGGGAAATGTTTCTCCGGAATCACACCATTGGACAGGTAAAAGTGCAATGGAATCACCTCAGTTTAGATGAATCCACTTGGGAATTGGAGAGTCAAATGGGGGAGCCATATCCAATTCTGTTCCAGGAAGACTCAGAAGAAATTTAAGTAACATCGAAGATGATGTTAAACTTAAGAGGGGGGGGGTGTTTGTAACCCACCTAGAATTGAAAAAAATATATTTTTATTTAAATTTGAGAAAACATTATGTTAAAATCTATTGTAAATTTTTTATGACCAAGGATGGTCAAGGATGACTGTAATTGAATATTTATTTATTTAAAAAAATAAAAAGGAGAGACACTTATCCAAATAAGACTGTTGAAGAGTGTTCACTGACCCACTGAGAGGAATGAGCAGCTGTAGAAGGCCAAATGACAGGTGGAAGCAATAGCATTTCACTTTCTAGCTGTTGTAGGAAGAAAAATCCTTAAAATGGTGGTAATGTTCCCTCAGAAGAGGAAGTAAGTAGGTGGCTCATTTAATTACAAAAATGACCCAAAGACCTAGGCAATCTTATAAATCCATCAAATTGAGCAAGAGGCTCATTACATTCTATTCCAAATGATTAGAGCCTTGTGATTTGCTGCAAACTGGAAAGTCAGGCACACAAGAGGAATTCAATGAGGGGATAGCTAAAGTGAAATTGCTGAGATTTAAGT
This sequence comes from Pseudotsuga menziesii, assembly GCA_001517045.1. Lineage (NCBI taxonomy): Eukaryota > Viridiplantae > Streptophyta > Pinopsida > Pinales > Pinaceae > Pseudotsuga > Pseudotsuga menziesii. Next base: position 156,980 of record LPNX010397089.1, on the reverse strand, counting down.
ATTCTAGTGAGTTTGATAAATTACACAAATTTTTGTCTGAGCTGTAACATAGCATCTTTGTCCTAGTGGTTAAGTGAACAGGCTCGGGGTCCTAAAGAAATGGATATTCTTTTCTTTCAGGAGATGGTTGGGAGGAACGGTCTTCTTTGGGTGTTTGTCCCCCTGCTATAGTTATTCAGGTTCTATGTTGTTTTGTTTATTATATGTGAATTTATTCTATATCTGTATATGAAAGTTTTATGAATGTTGATGGATTCTATAAACTAGTAACTATTTTTGAATTAGAGTAGGTTAGAAATATCATAGTTCTGTTAGATGAAGTATTTCATAGTATTTACAAAGTTTAATGGAAACTGTAGAATAATGTAACTGTTCTGTAAAAGAAAATATGTAGATGTTTTCATATGATATTATAAATAGTTTTTGAGTTCATTATATTAATTTTCTTTAACTTTTCATTCATTTACAGTCATATATTATGATAACCATTGTTAAGTAAACAATGAATTCCTTTCATCTAGTTCTTAATTAATATACTTCTCAATCAAATTAAATTACTAAGTTTCCAACCTGAGTTCGAAACCCTCAATAGACATCACTTATTACTTATTATAACTAAAGGGTTCACTTAGGTAGTATATTATTATATTCTTTACTAGCTCTCTATCCATTAAAGAAATTTAGGATCAGAGTTATGATTAAAGAACAATCGAAAGCCTTATTTTGTTATAAAAGAAACAGTTATTACAACCGAAAGGACTAATCACTTACAAAAGTTAAACTATGATTAAAGACACCTTCAAATAAACAAAGAAATCGATTTAAAATCTACAGAGTCTTATTATCAATTAAATGTATATACCTATAGTATTAAATAAAAATTACTTATTATCTAAATGTTATTCAAGTTTTAACTTGAAAGGCATAACGACTAAACTTCAACAAAAATAAATACTATTATCAATGCTAAGTAATTTTTTTGACAGAGATGGGTGTAGCCTTGTTCCCATTTTAAACAGTAACCAAGATTTATTATTATCCAAAACACTTATTGTCGTAGTATATAAATATGCCAATAACCATAATAATTAAAACAGTCTAGAATGGGATAGGTCAAGGGTTCAAATCTTGTACACATGTTGATATATCCATTCACAGCTGAAAGGCCCTTTTGTTTCCATAACAAGGGTTTTAAGTAAATAAAAAAATGCAGTAAAACAAAAATCTAATTGAAACCACACATCAGCTTACGACTTCATGGTTTTATCCAACCATTGAAATGCTAGCACAAAAACTTAAACACGGTAACCTTAATTTAAAAATGATGTGGAAATCATAGTGGTCTTATGGCCTTAAGTTCCCACTGTGTTGGAGAAGTAATCGAAGTATAAACAAAATCTAATAACTCATCTAGAGGCCAAAAGGTCGAAACCTTTTATGTTAGTTTTCCTTTCGTCATCACAACCCGATAGAAATAAAAGTAATGATAGTCAAACATAACCTCTCTCACAACACTATAGATTTTTCTGTCGACACAACAACCTTACTGCTTAATAAATTTATCCCACGATTCTGTGAGAGAGTATTACCCTAAAATTAAAAATGAACTAAGCAAAGCAATGGCCTCACGACCTTAAATTTACCAAAATATAGTAAAAACCATCATGGGAATTTTATAACAAAAAATCAAAACGTTTACAAGTTCAGAGTGATAGTCAAATGACTGCACTTAATGCTCAAACATTTTCAAGAGAAGAACTCTATCTTTAATCTATAGAAAAACTAATTAAAACATTACATTACAGTCCCTTTGACTCCACGGCTGGAACAAGACCTCTTCAAAACCATCTGTAAATGCCTCAAGGCAAAACCACAAAGAGGGTTTACCATTGTCAACGAAAGAAAAAATAGGAATGACTCCAATCCATGGAGTGCGGACCCAGCCTTGGTGTCACAAGGAGAAAGGAGTGCGGACCCAGCCTTGGTGTCACAAGGAGAAAGGAGTGCGGGGTACAGGTCTTACTGGAACGGTGGATTCCTTTTTCATAGAGACCGACTTTTCTTCCAACGCAACAAAAACCAGTTGAAACTTCCTGTAAGAAACAATGCAGAGGTCAAACTTTAGTTAAAAAAAAATATTGTTCTAAGAACACTAAAGAATGTTCATGCAACTAGTTAAGGAACTTACCCTTATTAACTCCACAGAGTTGTCGATGGCAACAAGGACCAAGACAAAACCTTAGTTGTTTCGTCAAAACCATAGACAATTCGTTTAACATTGTTGGATGGTGTCAAGGGCCAAGAGCCTAGACTCCTCCACCATCGTTCATGCGCAATAAAAGACAAAGTAACACAATGCAGAGGCCGAATAAAACAACAGAAGGTCAAATGAATACATTGCATTAAACCCTTAGGGTTTACAAAATGACACAAGTGATTTCTAGTTGGAGACCGCAGAGACATCACGTGGCCCTCTTAAATGACAATGTTTAATATTTTAAACCCAAACTCTATAGTATCAAACCCATCGAATTTCACCATGGATGCCTTAGCATATAGTTCGTTATGCTTGTTTTATTTATATGGTAGGAGAAACCTTGTATAGTTAAGTGCTTTGGTTCTTTGACTTAGGGATAGTTCTCTTTCCCTTAAGCATAGTTAGGACCTTTGTTTACCTTTAGCTAGGATTTTGTGTGTTATCACCAAAAGGCAAGCTCTCAACTCTTATTACCTGCAAAAAGATTACATAGTGGTTTTGTGTTAGCCATAGAACTAAGTGAGACATGTGAAACCATCCTCCTAGAATCATAATAGGGTTAACCAGTATTCTACGAACATAACTAGCAAGTACACCAGCTATAACTGACGTTAAGTAAACATGACTTTCCTTCCACGACTTGACAACAAGTAAACGAGTTCATCATAAGGGTAAGTTGCACTATAAAGGATGTCGTAACTAAGTAGTCATGTTCATTAAATAAGTGCTAACTCAAGTTAAATGATATGTGAAGGGGTTAGTATGGGTTTATTTACTTTATGTATTTGTAGTTATACCTTTAATATAAAAAATTATTTTATGGAATTTGGAAATGTTATAGCTACCTAAATGCAATATCCTTTAATTTCAAATCCTTATCTCTTACATCTTAACCCCTAAACAAACATATATATCAAAACTCCTGAATTTAACACAAAAACCAAGAAACAATAAGATGTGAAACATAACAACAAATTAGACTAAATAATAAGGGGTGTAATAACAATAGAAAAACAAACCAAACAATATGATATGTAACCATAACAACAAATTACGTATAAATGTTTTATAAATCCAACGTCCCCAAACAATTTTATATGGAATCTAAACATAAACCATATAAAAAAAACCTAACAAGTAACCAAATACATGTAGTGTTTTAAATATGGATTTATCTTTATTTTAAGATGATATTTTAATGTAATTTGTAATAAGCTTAAAATACATTCAAAATAAATATACATTTCTAACATAAAAATATTGGAAATAAAATTTAGAATATTTAAAACGTGTTGTTAAATCAAAGAACCAATAATATATTCTTGAATAGTTAAGAATACACAAACATAATACATAAAAAAATATCATTATTTCATGATTTTTATGTTGGGTAGTCATAATTAATTAATCTATGTAATAATGTAACATGTAGTTTTATATTAATGATCATACACTTGTATAGTAAAATTTACTCTAAGCTTTTATGTTATATTAGTATTGGTATAGACCCATCTTAACTTCTACCAAGTATAAAGAGGGATCAAATCTCTTGAGACTAGCATTTTGGTTTATATTTGAAGATATTTGATATCTCTAGTGATTCGTCGGACCTCAACTTGAGTGCATTAAAAGTTTATGTAAAGAATGCATTTTCCAGTTTGCTTAATTCATGAACCAACATTAACAGAAATTATATGCTTAAAATAGAAATGAAAAGCAAAACTGATAAACAGACGTGGGAAAAACAAACATAGAATCAGAGAGCCACAAAACAGAAGTTGAAAACGGAGTTCACCCCCTCCACTGGGCTATGTCTCCAGATCCTTCTCCAATGGGTACTGATCCAATTAATCTCTTTAAGATGGTACAAAAATGGTTCTGGAATCAACTTCAGCAACTGTAAACAGAATGTTGTACAAAGTCTTTAGGACCTCTCTTATGGAAATTACAATTAGCCTTCGAAAGGCAAAGAAAGCTAAATTATAATAGAGAATGTTGACTTCAGAAGAAATAGCATCGGCACACTTCACAGCAACTCCCCAAGCTTCTCATAATAGAAAAACGAAGCTCTGTACTCTAACACAATCTGAATCTCCTCTCTTCTGTCCCCGGATGTGGCCAGAAGTCCTCTATTTAAGCGTTCAGTCGGAGGACAAGTAATGGGTTTCTTTCCTCCGCTACAACTGTTATCTTCTTTATTGTCGTTACAACCGCATGCTAAACTGAACCATGCAATCCAGGAAAATCGTTGCCCAAGCGTTATGTTACCACGACGTTCCATATACCCGAAACGTTGCAACTAACTCCACGCACATGTGTCGACTCACAACACATTGCAATAACCTGCAACCGGGCTATGCCACATGTAACGTATCCGTTTGATGTCACCACCACTTCACAAATGTCGCAGCATCCCCAATGTCGCAGCATCGCAACAACATCGTAGCATCCAAAACGCCGCAGCATTGCAGCATCCATAACGTCGCAGCATCGCAATAGCCATAAATGTCGCAGCAAACGTGACCGCGCGACTCTTCGCGAACCAGGCGATGTTCCTCTTGACGGTGCACAAACTACGCAGCCCATACTACACAAGCTGCACGACCCCTACAAGCTGCGCAAACTGCGTGGCCCATACTGCACAAGATGCGCGGCCCCTACAAGTTGCACAAACTGCACGACCCATACTACGCAAGCTGCACGGCCCCTACAAGCTACGCAAATAGTGCGATGTTCTATCGCACCATGCAGCCCTTAAGGCTAGTCGTGCACTATGTTTAGCATATGTTATGTTCTTTGAACCATAGATTAATAACTATTGTACCATATTGGATCAGTGTAATTTTTGAAGATGAATAATCCACTGGATCATTCCTCCCCATTGAAGAGATTTTGGACCACCAAAAGCTTGAATCATTCTGCAAGTAAGTGAGGGTATAGCTCCCTCACTTTTTCAATCTCCATCCATCTTGCCTTGCTAGGATGAATGCCTTTAAGCCCCACTTGAAGGTACTCAACATTCCCCCTTTGTGAAGTCCTTACATTTCTGTCAAGAATAACATCATTCTGCAACTCTTTCATGTCTTCAGGTGCCATATCATCAATTGAAGGAATCTGTATGTTAGTGTCCTCATCCATGATCATAGGGGGCTCATACAATTTAAGATTCTTAACATTGACAACTGAATAAATTTGCATGTATGGAGGCAAATTCAAGCGAAAAGCATTAGTTCCAATCTTTTCCAAGATCTCAAAAGGACCATACCTGATAGGCTTAAGCTTTTTACCTTCACCTTTCATTCTTTCTTTGGTGAGATGCAACCAAAATCTGTCACCAACATGGAATTGATGATCAACCCGATGCTTGTCATGCATGGCTTTGTACTTTGCATGGCTCTTCTCCAACTGTTCCTGAACTGCCTGCTGCACTGCTTGGATTCTCTGAATGAATCTTAGAGCTTTATCTGCATCATGATGTCCATCCAATGCATCTTTGCCAAAAGAGAAGTCCATCGGTGTCTTTGGCAGATAACCAAAACAAGTTTCAAAAGGAGATATTTTCATGGAAGAATGAACTGCATGATTGTAAGCATGATGTATATACTGCAACTGCTCATCCCAAAGTTTAGGATGTTTACTACAATATCCTCTGAGCAGCTGAATCACTATTCTGTTTACTACCTCTGTTTTCCCATCGGTCTGTGGATGAAAAGCTATACTTTTCTTAAGTTTGGTATCCATAAGCCCCCATAAAGTTGACCAAAATTCTCCCAAGAACCGGGAATCCCGATCAGATACAATAGACATGGGTAGCCCAAAATGTACCCAAACATTCTGAAAGAATAGATGAGCTGTTTGTTCAGCAGTGATCTGTTTGTTACATGGCATTAAGATACACATTTTGCTGAATCTGTCCAAAACAACATATAGATAATCATGACCTTTTCTAGACATAGGTAGTCCTCCTACAAAGTCCATAGAAATACTTTCCCAAGGACGAGAAGAAACTGGAAGAGGTGTGTACAAACCCAATTTCCTATTGCTAGGCTTACTTGTTGCATACATAACACATCCTCGTATATATTTAGCTACAGTTTCTTGCATCTGAGGCCAATAACAGTGATTCTGCAATACAGACAATGTTTTACTTACACCAAACTGTCCTGCAATCAATGAACTGTGTGCCTCTCGAATCACATGCACTCTCTCTTTTTCTAGAATACAGAGTTTACCGAGATGATACAAGAGTTGATTATGCACATAATAGTTCTCTTCCTGTTTACCATGTATTAGTGATGCATATACTTTCTTAAAATCTTTATCTTCTACATACTGTTCAATATAACTTCCATGCGTCAATGAACTGTTTTGAAGAATGATTAAAGCATTTGTAGGAGGCCTTGATAACATGTCTGCTACCTTATTATGAATTCTCTTTTTGTACTTAATTACGAGATGAAACTGTTGTAAGAATCCCATCCATCTTAGATGCCTACTTTGTTGTACTTTAGTTTGATATTGTAAATATTGAAGTGGCTGATGATCAGTATGTATGACTATTTCTTTTCCCATTATATAATGTTTCCACTTCTTCACACTCTGTACTAAATCATACAATTATTTGTCATAAGTCAGATAGTTACTTACCGCAGTAGAGAACGTTTCTGAATGGTAGCAGACTGGATTCCTCCCTTGCATCAAAACGACTCCCATGGCAAACCCGCTGGCATCGGTTTCGATCTCAAACAACTGCTGCAAATCTGGCAATGTCAGAACTGGTGCTGTGCTAATCCTTTCCTTCAAAGTGTTGAAGGCTCTCTGATGCCTGCCTCCCCACTGGAAAATTTCTTTAACGCTTGTCAACGCATGTAATGGAGCAGCAATGGAAGAAAATTCAGAAATGAATTTCCTCCAATACTGAACAGCACCCAGAAAACTTTTGATTTCAGTAACGGTGTTAGGTTGTGGCCTGTTTACAATGACATCAACCTTGGATGGGTCCACTCGTAGGTGGCCTCCACCAATAATATGGCCCAGATATACTAAAGAAGTTTTAGCAAACTCACATTTAGACATTTTTACAGAAAGCTTCTCCTTCCTCAGTACATCTAAAACTTTTTTCACATGTACAATATGCTCTTCCCAGGTTTTGCTAAACACTAGGATATCATCCAGATATACAATTACAAAATCATCAATGAATGGACGAAAGACATCATTCATGACCCGCATGAAAGTAGCAGGTGCGTTACAGAGTTCAAAAGGCATCACAAGCCATTCATACAAACCCTGTTTTGTTTTAAACGCTGTTTTCTAGGCATCATTTTCAGCAACCTAGATTTGATGATACCCACTACGCAGATCCAATTTTGTAAAGTAAGTTGCATGTTTCAACTAATCAAGCAAATCATCAATGTGAGGAAGAGGATACCTGTTTTTAATGATGATTTTGTTAAGGGCCCTATAGTTGATGCACATCCTCCAAGACCCATCCTTCTTCGGAACCAAGACTATAGGAGAGCCACAAGGAGAAGTACTTGGCTGGATGACCCCTTTCTCAATCAGCTCCTGAACCTGCTTCTTGATTTCCTCGTTCTGTATTACAGACATCCGGTACATGGCTATGGTTGGGAGTGGCACATCCTGCTGCAAATGTATCTCATGCTGAATCTCTCTCTTTGGTGGTAACCCCCTCGAATCTTGAAACAAATCATCATACTCAGAAATGATTTCAATCATTTCAGATTTATGCTTAGGATCACATCCCTCAAAAGATTTAGAGATCTCATCATTTTTCACCTTAACCATCATTAACACAAAAATATTACTAGCATTTACCAGCCTCTCCATTTGTCTTGCAGAAACTATTGCTAGGTTTGTTCTTATCTTATGTGCTCGTACAATATATTCCACACCATCTTTAAAAAGATGATACTTATTCTGCTCTCTATAAAATACTGCTTTCCGGTCATACAAATATGGACTCCCAAGTACTATTCCACAAATGTCAAGTGGTACTACATCTAGTTCTACCTCATCCATAAACTTTTCAGTGATTGCAAATTTCAGAACACATTTCTTTGTAACTTGCAGTCATGTATCATTAGTAACCCAACCAAGAGGATAGGTTTTTTCATGAGGTATAGTAACTAAATGCAATTTCTTAACCACTTCTTCTGATATCAGATTTACTTGTGAACCACTATCAAACAATGTATCAATCTTTGTGTGATTTGCAATGACACATACATGAAACAGTGCACTTCTATTTTTATCATTTTGCTTAGAATTAGATGGCAGATTTGTACTTGCACTAGAACTTGGTTTTGCATCAATGGGAAGTGAGATACTTTTATTCTTACCCTGGATTCTAACAACTGTAACCGTTGTTTCATAACCTGAGTTGGATCCCAGGTCTTGAATAACTGTTGCAGTAGCTTTTGCTTTGCCTTTATCTTTGTTTCCTCCATATTTCTTTGGCCTTAACTCTGGATGAAGTTTCCAACACTTAGAGACATCATGTCCCTTCTGACAATGCGAACATGTAGGCTTTTCACCCTCTTTCTTAACAGTAGCCATATTCTTTTTCCCTGTATCTTTACCTTTCGATTTGCTGTCAAATTTAAAGGATTTCTTCACAAAAGTATCATTAGCATGCTTACCCCTAGCTTCTAAATGTGTGGCTTGAACACATACATCATCCAAATTACTGGGGTTAAACATCAACAAAGTATGCTTCAAATAAGAATGCATGCCACCAATGTACTTAAGAAGAGTTTCCTGTGTATCTAATGAAACATTCAATGCAATATCCCTCTTCCTGAATTCATGAGTATAATCTTGAATGCTTTGTCCTTTAACTTGTCTAAACATTTGCCAACTCATAGTTAATTGCTGAATATGGCCTAAAGGATAAAATTGCTTCCTTAATACTTCAATGAATTCATTCCAAATTGAAATAATTTTACCATTCTTTCAAAGATCTTGCTGAATCTTGCTCTCCCACCAAGTAAGAGCCATACCACTCATTCTCAAAGTGGCCAATTGAATCCTGGAAGGGTCATCATTAATGCCCTGCACCCTGCAATATACTTCAAGCTGCTTGATCCAATTGTCTAACTTTTCAACATCTAAATCTCCATTATAAATTGGCAATTCAAATTTCACATCCAATTTGAAATAAGGCATATTAGGATTTGCATTATTCGAATGAGAAGTATGAGAAAAGAGAAACTTTAATTAGTTTCAGGAGGATCACCATCACCTCCTACTCCTTTACCCTTTTCTTCCTTCTTCACTTTTGCATCTTTGGATGAAGATCCTTCTTCTTTCTTCTTCCTTTCTGTTTGCTCATCGAGTAGAATTTCCATCATGGATTTCATGCTCATAAAAGCCTCCAAAAACTCAGTCTCTGAAATAACAGGTTTTTCCCGTTCTGTATGTCCTTCTTCTTCCCCTCGTGGAGAAGACATGGTTCTTGAGAATGTTCTCATTGAGCCAATCTCAGGATCTCCTTCGATTAATTCTCCTTCACCACGCTTTGATTTGGACCTGGTAAGCATTCACAAACTTGCACAAGCAGTTAACCTGCTCTGATACCATAATATGATCCGTCGGACCTCAACTTGAGTGCATTAAAAGTTTATGTAAAGAATGCATTTTCCAGTTTGCTTAATTCATGAACCAACATTAACAGAAATTAGATGCTTAAAACAGAAATGAAAAGCAAAACTGATAAACAGACGTGGGAAAAACAAACACAGAATCAGAGAGCCACAAAACAGAAGTTGATAATAGAGTTCACCCCCTCCACTGGGCTACATCTTCGGGTCCCTCTCCAATGGGTACCGATCCAATTAATCTCTTTAAGATGGTACAAAAATGGTTCTGGAATCAACTTCAGCAACTGTAAACAGAATGTTGTACAAAGTCTTTAAGACCTCTCTTCTAGAAATTACAATTAGCCTTCGAAAGGCAAAGAAAGCTAAATTATAATAGAGAATGTTGACTTCAGAAGAAACAGCATTGACGCACTTCACAACAACTCCCCAAGATTCTCATAATAGAAAAATGAAGCTCTGTTCTCTAACACAATCTGAATCTCCTCTCTTCTGTCCCCGGATGTGGCCAGAAGTCCTCTATTTAAGCGTTCAGTCGGAGGACAAGTTACAGGTTCCTTTCCTCCGCTACAGCTATTATCTTCTTTATTGTCATTACAACTGCATGCTAAACTGAACCATGCAATCCCTCCAAATTGCTGCCCAAGCGTTATGTTACCACGACGTTCCATATCCTCGAAACGTTGCAACTAACTCCACGCACATGTGTCGACTCACAACACATTGCAATAACTTGCAACCGGGCTATGCCACATGTAACGTAACCATTTGATGTCACCACCACTTCACAAATGTCGCAGCATCCCCAACGTCGCAGCATCACAACATCCAAAACATTGGAGCAGCATCGCAGCATCCATAAATGTCGCAGCAAACGTGACCGCGTGGCTCTTCGCGAACCAGGCGATGTTCCTCTTGACGGTGCACAAACTGCGTGGCCCATACTATGCAAGCTGCACGGCCCCTACAAGCTGCACAAACAGCACGATGTTCTGTCGCACCCCACAGCCCTTAAGGCTAGTCGTGCACTATGTTTAGCATATGTTATGTTCTTTGAACCATAGATTAATAACTATTGTACCATATTGGATCAGTGTAATTTTTGAAGATGAATAATCCACCGGATCATCTAGGTACTTGGTAGAGCCACGGTTAAGATAGATTTATGGTACTTAACCTTAAATCTATAGCTACCAAGATGTAGTAACCTTTGATTTCATATTCTTCAAGAATAAGTCATGTAAACCATGAAATAGGGTTACAAAAATCTTCTACCTAGTTTCACGATTAATTTTCTTTTTAAATATTTTGAGTTCAAATCATGAGTTAAAAAAATAATTGGTAAAGAAAAAGTATTTAATAAATAGATGTTTTGATTAATAACAAAATTTCTATCAAATAAATAATTTTAAGGAAAAAATAGTTAAGTTTGTCCACTTTTCAACTTACTTAAAATGACTAAAAGCTACATCCTTGTGAAACCCACCACTATCTCTATAAGAAATTTTATAATAATTGGAGATAAAATTTTCTATCAAATAAATAATTTTAAGGAAAAATTAGTTAAGTTTGTCCACTTTTCAACTTACTTAGAATGACTAAAAGCTACATCATTGTGAAACCCACCACTATTTCTATAAGAAATTTTATAATAATTGGAGATAAAGTTTTGAAACTTTTAAATTCATTTCATTTATTATTCTTCCCACTACAACATTAATCCTCAATTTAATATTAACATATCTATTCCTAAATTAATACATAAAAGATAAAACATTTTTATTAAAAACTGACTTATGTGTCCAAATTTTACATAAAACATATTTATATATAAATTTACATTAAATAAAACCTTTTGAACTCTAGTTATTCATACTATGTACAAGCTTCAATAATGACGAATATTAGTGCAATCTTCAATGCTTAAACACAACTTAAAATCAAGATGGGTATAATTAAAATTCACTATATCAAAATACCAAAATTAACCATATAACTAAAAATAATTCTATTTTATATAGAACAAAAACCAACACTAAACATAAGCCATAACCATATAACACTATACAAAATTACTTAATACTAAAGCTCTAATTTTTAATTAAATTACAATGTTTACACACATACCCATATCAAAGAGCTTTTATTTTTTCTCATACATATTATTTATTATCCTTTAATTTAAACCCTTATTTTTCAAGTCACTAACCCTAGAGCTATCATAAAAAGCTTTCGAAATCAAATAAAGGTAGTGTAAAAATAATTAGACAATTTGGTTCAGAATGCTGGATTTTTTATGCACGAATTTAAAAAGAGTTTAATGTGAATTTTTCAAAATTCAATTACATTATGGGTGTCCTAAGGGGTTGATGAAAATACTAAATCCAATTTTATCATCAAAATCACAATTAAAACATAGTTAAATTTAAATTTTATCAAATTAAAAATATTATATTCTAAGAAAAAAAACCATCCAATCCAAATTTAAACTTTATTTTAATTTCATATCTTTACCTATAATATTTTCACCTCAAACATACCAACCAAACCTATTCTTAAAGCTGTCATAAAAATTACCTAAATACAAAATATCCTTTGATTTCAAATCCTTCAACCTTAATTACATCTTCAAAAGCTACCACATCTAGATCTAATATACTTCGTTAGTTTAATACTAACCCAACAAATTAGACAAAACAACGAGATGTGTAACAAGGACAGCAAATTAGACAAAATAATAACAACAATTTGATTTTCTAAAACAATAACAAAAATATGATTTTGATTGAATTTTAAAATTATCTCACACAAGGACACCAAAAATTAGACAAAATAATAACAATATGATTTTGATTAAATTTTAAAATCATTCATATAATTTGAAAACAAACCATATTATATGTAAATTCATGACAATGAACTAAAAGGTTGGGCTTAGCATTCATTTCATGCCCATAAACTATTATTTATAGCTATACAATAGACTAAGGAAATACATTATGACATAAGGCGAGTTCAACCATTCGTGGGTGTCCATGCTTAGACCAATCTTTTACATGTATACTTCAGAAAGCCTGCTTTCAAAGGCTTGAATTAGATTTTCAAAATAGCCAGCCGTAGCTTCTGTTAATCCTTCAAGTTTTCGACAGAAGCCATCGAATTCCTTCAAAGTTGAAAGGCTATGGCTTGTCCTAATCCCGGCTTCAGCATTCTGGACAAGGTAGATGCAATGTCGAAGTTCATCTTCAACAAACTAATGAAGCCGTTATAAACTATTCTCTGCTTCACCTTGCAGGAATTCGAAGATCTCTTGCTTTGGTTTAACATGATCAACGTCATGTTCATAGAGCTGTGGGGAAGGCAGCGAAGTGCCATTCCTTCCTTATCAGCAACGTAAAACTTTCCTGTAACTCACTAATATAGCTCATAAAATCAACCCAGCACCCACGGGATTGTTGCAGCTTGGCTGCTATAGCTTACAATGTCCTTCAGATTATGTTGCAGCTGGTTGTTACAACTCACATTAATTAAAACCATTATTTCAACTAGTTGTGACTACTGACAGTCACTCACAGCTCACTCAGAGCTCTGTTACAGCTGACCTTTTAACAAGTTTCATATGACCCTTGCATCCATAAACTCAACATAAATATTCTACTAAATTAATAATCAACATTCACATCAAATAAACTTTGTTTCGTTCAGCTGCTACTACAGACCAACATCAAAAATAAAAACTGAGTTAGCTAACTAAAAAAATAGAGCAAACACAAAATTACACAGGAAAAATTTTAGAGTTTCAACTATGTTTCAATTACTCTATGCGGTGCGTTTTCAGCATGCTAAATATGATTTAAAAACTATGTATATATAATGTTTTGTCTAAGTTGGTCATTAAATACTAACTGACCCTTCACTATACAAAAACAGAATTATGTGCAAATGCTATGTTACAGTTTATTACAGTATGACAAGAAAACTGTGACGCATCTTCATGATTTATAATTTAATGTCTGTCAAAATTTAATTAATTTGATCAACTGAAACAGTTCAGTGATTGGCTCTTCAAAAATTGGCTTTTCAAAAACAATGTAATGCTCTGCCCCGATAATTATTTCATAAGCTATGACATGGGCTGCAACTACTTCTTCAGAAATTGATGTGGTGTGTTGTCCCTTTGAAACCTTGACATCATGACAAGATAAAAGCGGTGTGGCGGTGTTGGAACTCTTCAGGATTGCAGAGGCCACGAATCTGGGTGGTGAATGTCATTTCAGAACTCTGGCGTTTAGCGATCTGAATAGCGTTGCCTCTTCAGCATTTTAGTAGGTAATCGATCTTGACGGTAGAGTAATTACCCACTGCCAACATTCTTCCCCTTAATTACTACACCCAAAATATTACATCAAACACAAACAACTACAGTTTTACAAAACAACATTCCAACTATAATGCATGCTGGTCTAAGTCTCAGCAAGGCTTACATCAGTATCAAAACTACTTCAAAAATTTGTTCACATTCTTTGTTGGAACATACTGCTGCATCTTTTATGTTTCTTTCTACTCCAAACTTTGAAATATGTAAACTTTGTTTTTTGTTTTATCTTCATCTTTACCTTGATCTTCTTCATCTCTTGCTTCATTTGTGGCTTCAGCCATTTCTTCATCTTGAATTTACATCTTAATAATCTGAACTCATTTTTCTCAGCAACTCCACAATAATTATTCTCCTCATATAATATTTCATCATTTATTTCAGCATCAAGACCATTGCATTCAACTTTCTTGGACTTTGCAAACAATCATTAATCATAATTTCAATTGCATCATTCTCAGCTTCGGTTTCATCATTACTTGGCTTAGAATTCCAAACTTTATACCAAAAATGCTTTTGATTCTTCATCTTCACTTTCTTCTTTACCATCAATGTTTTCTTTGATTTCACAAATCCATTATGTTCAACTTCAACTGCAGAAATTCTTCAATTTGCTTATCATCATTCAAATTTTCAATGTCCTTTATCCCAAGGACTTCAATCCAAATTTTTTCTTCTGAATACTGTAATGTGTGAATACAAAGCTCCCACAAGCTATATTTGAATTTACTGAGAGTAATTAGTTCAATACCATCTTGTTGACACATTAATTGATAATAATGTCCAATTTCTTCATGTCTCCATGACATGAAGATCTTTTCAACTGATTCTTCATCCAAATCATCTTTGGTGTAATTTTCTTCTTTCGAATCAAACTCATCATTTCCAATATCATCTTCAGTGGATTTCTTCATCTTTGATTGGATTCTCACCTGCACATTAAAACATTTTGTCAATATTATGTAAATTATCATACTGTGAACCATATTAGTTCTTTTCATTTTGTTCTTTTCTGAGAGTTGTCACTATCTTTTCATTCACTGAATCTGCCTCTGTTGCTGCAACAAGGTAATCAACTTTCTTCATTTTTTCTTCCACAACAAGACTATCATCTTTATCATCATATCTTGGCTTTTCAACCCATTCTTCCAAAAATTTCAATTGTTCATCAAGAACATCATTCCTTATTTCAGTTGCTCTGTCTACAATAGAACATACAACATTTTGAGTGTTATCATTATGCAACTCTATTCCTATCATTGCTTCTGCAATCACCGAATCATCAACATATTTAGCATCATTATAGATTATTTTTTCTTGTACTTTATCTATTTCATTTGCTACAACTTCTGTGCAATCTTCAAAAATCTTATCAAATTCTTCAACAAAATTAAAATCATCAATATTTTCAAAAAAACTCATAAACAGGTTCAAGCACTTCAACACGGTGCACTTTATCTTTCTTAGCTTTTGATGTTACTTCACATACTGCTGATATGGCAGTATTCACTCTATCATCATGATCATCATTGACCATTACTTATCCATGGGAAATTTCACAGACACTGGCTACTTCATTGGCACCTTCTTCATCGTTGTCATCAGCAACATATATCATTGGAATATCCATAGAACAAACTGCTACACTGGCACTTGCTTCACCTTCAATATTTGACTTATAACCCAAGACATCATCATTTTCTTTCTTTGTACCTACACAATCACTAACAGACAAATTATTAGCAAAAATCTTGTTCTTTTTTTTGTCCTTATTTACACCATTCAATATCTCTGCAAATTCTTCTTCAAAAATATCACCAACACTTTTTCTATCATCAGATACACTATTTTCATGAGTATATTTCTCACACAAAACTTTATCATCTTCCTTATGTGCACCAAATGGATGAGTGAAACACTCTTCATTTTCTGCAACATAGCTTATGTATTTTATTTCAAGCCCATCTTTGTCTTTGACTTCTACAACATCTTCAGTGCTTTCTGCACAGTCATCACATTCAATACATGATTTTAATATCTTCATGGACGTGTCTTTCAAGGAGTCTCCTTCCACAAATACTTTTTTGTTGTCTTCACATTTGAGAAATTTATCATCTTCATCAACATTCTGCATGTTAACAATTCCATCATTTTCATAATTTACTTCAGCGACATCCAAATTTGAAACTACAACAACATCTTTATCAATAGAAATTTCAACTTCTTCAAATTCTGTTGCTCTTATACAACATACAACAACCTCATTTTCACCTTTAGTTTCAACATCATTTTCATCATTTGATATACCAACACAATTGCAAGATTTACAAATAATTTGAATATCTTATGTTGCTTCTGCAAATTTGTCTGCTGAAATGTTAACAAGCTGTGACTTAGCCATATAAATCCCCCTTACATCAAAATTTCTCTTCAAACTTTGCCAGGATTCTCTAGTTGTGTATGCTTCAACAATTACATAAAATATATTATCATCCAGAGCTTGTTGGATGTAGTACAAGGAAAATGCATCATTTGCCTCATCATGGAGTTTCTTAACTCCATCCTCAACAAAATTCCATAAACCTCTAGCATGCAAGAAATTTTTCATATTAACTCACCAACATTCATAAATTATACTTGAGAAATATGGCGATGAATAGTAGATGCTGCTCCATGCATCCTCTATATTTTCTTGAACTTCCTCTACTTCATTAAATTCCTCGGTGGCTTCTCCTAATATCTCTGCTACGGAAAAACCAGCTTCTTTTGCATTAGCAATATTATTCTTCATCTCTTTAATCCTTCTTCTTTTCCCCATGTTTCTGTGTTCAAACAAATACTTGCATAAAATTTAAATTTCTATTGGATACAGCCTCCCGATCCTCTTTCACGCAAAATACCTTCAATTTAAACCAAGCAAACTTCCAAAACATTGGAATTCAAACTGCTCTACCATTAAACTATATGGGAGCTCTCAACCAAGAAAAATATCTTCCTTTCAATTTATCAACCTCTATTTGAGGGAACACTCACAGAGTCAACTTCATCCACGGACTCCAAAACTTTATTTCCTTTACTCAAGCCGCAGCCAAGCTTGAACATTTTAACCAAAATATGGATGAAACACTTGATTCAACCTTTATTTAAGGGAGCACAGGAGCTCTTACCAATACTGAGCTAAACATACAAAGTGAAATTACTTCTTTTCTTTCAACCTAGCAGGAAGAGGACACTGGATTTCCAAACCAAAAATACAAACAGTTTCAACATACAACCACACGGCTCATTTATGAAGTGAGCACATAACCGACTAAACATAAATTAGGAACGCTCGGCTCTGATACCACTGTGGGGAAGGCAAGGAAGTGTTGCTCCTTCCTTAGCAGCACTAAAAACTTTACGCACAGCTCAAAATAACACTTACGAGCAATGTACATCTCTCTTGAGCAATGTACATCTTTATTGTAACTCACTAACAGACTCACAAAATCAACCTAGCACCTACGAGATTGTTTCAGCTTGGTTGCTACATCTTACAATGTCCTTCAGATGATGTTGAAGCTGGCTGTTACAGCTCACATCAATTAAAACGATTATTTCAACTAGCTGTGACAATTGACAATCACTCACAACTCACTCACAACTCTGTTACAACTGATCTTTTAACAAGTTTCATATGACCCCTGCGTCCATAAACTCAACATAAATATTCTATTGAATTAATAATCAACATTCACATCAAATAATTCAGCTGCTACTGCTACTGCAGACCAACATCAAAAATAAAAACTGAGTTATCTAACTCAAAAAATAGAGTAAACACAAAATTACACAAGAAAAATTTCAGAGTTCCAACTCTGTTTTAATTACTCTCTACTGTGCATTTTCAGCTTGCTAAATATGATTTAAAAACTACGTATATATAAAATTTTGGCTAAGTCGGCAATTAAATACTAACTGACCCTTCCCTATACAAAAACAGAATTCTCTGTTGACAGGAAAACTGCGACGCCTCTTCATAATTTATAATTTTAATGTCTGTCAAAATTTAATTATTTTTCTCCCCTTTCATGAGCTGCAGCAGGAATGGTGAACACTGCTTCAACAATTTGATCCGCTGAAACATGTCAGTGAATGGCTCTTCAAAAATTGGCTTTTCAAAAACAATGTAATGCTTTACCCCGATAATTATTTCATAAGCTGTGAGAGGGGCTACAACTACTTCTTCAGAAATTGATGTGGTGTGCTATCCCTTTGAAACCTTGACAACATGAGAAGATAAAAGCAGTGTGATTACGGCGGCCACAAATTTGGGCGGTGAATGACATTTCAGAACTCTAGTGTTTAGCGATATGAATAGCGTTTCCTCTTAGGCATTTCAGTAGGCAATTGATCTTGACAATGGAGTAATTAACCACTGCCAACAAGAGCGAGGGAAGATAATAGCCATATGCATATGTCCATTTCAGCATACGCCTGCATTCAACTATCTGCTGCCATGCATCCGCCACACATTTGAATCCTGTAAGGGCAGATTGACTCATACTGATCAAAGGACTATCAATTTTTTTGAGATCCACCACTTGCACATGCTTTAGATCAAATACTGCCTTTTCCTGATACTTTTCATTTTCCTTCCATCTTTCAAGATAAAATTTGAATATGTCTGACATTTTAGCCCTCATTTTCATAGTATCCTTCGAGAGAGATTCGCCTGCATTCTCCTGATCACCATATGGTATTTCTTGTGGCCGATCTTGGTTGCAAGGAGCTGCTCCATCATAGCCATGCACGTCCCAGTGACGAAGGTATATCTAATAGAATTGAAACTCACAAGGTGGTAGACAAGTCATACGCATACATCCAGTCATACGCATATGTATCCTATGCTTCCTTAGCATTAGTTTTTGTTGCTATTCTTGGGAGTATGCTCTTATGCATAGTTTGATGTATGTAGAACATAGATTTTCCATCTTTCTCAGCCTGTGTGAGATTGTTATATGTTGTCATGTCTACTGGTTCTGCATAACCATGCTGGACTATCTCCTAGACATCTTGACCTCTGAATAAAGCCTTCATTGTTAAAGACCAATATTCATAATTCTTTCTTGTAAAAATTGGAGTTTGCAATGAACCAGAAGTGGAAGCCATTTTAATTTTTAATTAACTTTCCTTAGAAAATTAAATTTCCACCTTTTAAGACAAGATTTATTTCCTAAATCTTGCTCTGATATAAACCTTGCTCTGATATGAAACCTTGCTCTCATACCAGTTAGCCAAAACCAAGCCGACTAAACTTGAGTTTATCGCTCAGTTAATAATAAAATTTAATTTTCAATTTTCATGCCAACCTCTTTTTCTTTTTCACATGTCGGTTGAAACTTGTCTATCTCCCAACTAGACAAGTTCATAAATTTTAGTCGGTCTTTCTACTCGACTAAATTTACTTCGACTTACTTGTCGGTTCTACCCACTGATTTTACCTCGACCACTTGTCACTTCTAATTCGGCTGACTTCTTCAACTTCTAAGTCGGCTCACCTCTTCGACCACTCAAGTTGGTTGACCTCTTCAACCACTCAAGTCTATTGACCTCAGTCGGCTGACTCAATCGACCTCTCAAGTCTGCTCACACAACCGACCTTGTCAGTTCACTTTGGTCGAAATCTACAGAGTATGTTTCTTAGTCTAAGAGACTTAAGAAATTACAAATGCTTTTCACCTGTGAGTAAGATGAAGTAAAAATGGACACATTAACAAATCCAAATAACTTATAAAACATATGCCCAAATATGTAGGAAGACTTGAGTCGACCAATGTGTCGTAAAACCCTGGAACTTTCACGCGGTGAGAAAATTATGGGTTATTTTGATCTTTCGCTTAACAATAATTGTAAAAGACATTTACCCAAGTAAATCCGGAAATATGTGCGGCCAAATAATCATGCATTCAACCATAAACTATTTCATATATTTAACTATGCGAAAATAACAAAGTATTACAAACTTGTCGGTCTAGACTTGTCGGTCCAGAATTGATCCTTTTACAGAGCTTCAGCTCTTCGACTAAATCACATACACAGAAGCTTGAGCTTCAACTTCTCTTTTCTTACCTGGAGTTCTCTCTACTGTCTAATGTCTGTAAATTGATTTACAAATTGCTTCTTCTATTTATAGGCAACCTGAATATTGCTTCTACATGGGTCGACTGACTCACCATTAAAGACTGTAATAACTATCTATGTAGCATCCCTGACCCTCCGATCGGCGAAGAAGATGCTACCATGGCGTTAACCATCCGGGCTACCAGCCCCATGAACATGTGAAACCATAAAATAACTGAAACAGAATGCTTTGAACTAGAATCATGCATACATGATCATTTATCATGCACGGATGCAATTATATATCATACACAGCGGAAGCAACATACATTCATACAAACATTCATTCAACATGTTCATCACATTAGTTAATAGTAAATACGATTACAGAAGTAAAATAGACAAGGTTACTTATCTTATAAGAACTCGTTCCGCAACCAGCTACGTCGCTACAACGTTCCACCCAACCATAGGCCAGCGTGCTCCTTAATCTCTCAGCAACGCTGCCACCCCCGAGCTGGGCATGATTCTCCAAGGAATAAGGAACAAGCAGGCTTATACATAGCCAAGGATACACAAAACACAACACAGTTGGGTTTATCAGGCCATCAACAAGGCAACCAAGCCAACATGGTCAGGTTTATCAGGCCATCTAGGAGTTTGGAAAGGATAAATGCTAAGCTGGTGAGCTCATTACAGGGCCAAGAACACCTACACCAGAACTAGCCTGACTTCTAAGACACCCACACACACCCAACAGAAGGAATCAGTCCCTTCTCTGCTACACAGTCCCTCAGGCCCTACATTCCCTTCCAGTGCTATTCAGGGTTTGTGGAGAAGAAAGCCAGCCCTCTAGCTTTGTCTGTGTTGGTTCCAAACACACCAGGTTTATCAAGCAAACCAAGCCCCCATCCCTGCTCCCAACACGGTCCGAAGACCAACCATTGCATGCAGGAAATTAATCAGCTGCTACAGCTTAACAGGGAAAAACGACTCCCAAGCGAATTATACAATCCTGAACGTATCAGTGAACGTGGGGAAAACAATAGTTCCAAAATGTAATCAGTGAGCACAACTCAAAACATGGGGAAAAAAACTCCAAACAGTCTGTGCGTGAGGGAAACTTGCACCAAACCCCAAATGTAAAGAAGACCACAACGATCACAACGTAAGGGAGACCACAGCAACACAACAAGCTCGAGGATAATGGCGGCAACCATAACTCACGGGAAGAACAACGATTCGAATCTCAACACCGAAATGACAGAAAATTACACGGTCATACCAATCTATAAGGAGATCATATAGCCAAAAAAATGAATGGCCCTTCACAGCAAATCGTGGATGAAAGAGCATGGCTGCAGCTCGCTGTGTGAGCCCAAAACCAAAAAAATCGTATGCATGAGAATAATGAACAGATAATGATCCCTACGTGAGGATGAATAGCTCTGCCTATGTGCGTGGATGAACATACAATCGTGAGGAATGAACAGACCATGGAGATAACGCACAGTGGAGGGAATGAATGAAGGGTGTAGTCATTCTTCTACCCATCGTGAGGTTCAATCCGCTGGTGGAGTGTGCGTGTGGACAAGGACTGATTGTCCTGCCACACTCCACTCCCAGCCATAACTGCCTCAACTACTCAGCTAAACATTAAAATTGGTAGTTCGATAAGACAAGGGGAGGTGACACATGGATTTCTCTCATAGCCCAAGGTTTGACATTTCCCCCACCCTTATCCTTGTGAAAATCATGCCCTTTTCAATTTAGTTGCCATGAACGTAGCTGGTCGGGTTCATTTAATTAAATATGCATATTTACATGATAAAAAAACATAATACGTATGTCGCATGCCCCGATATACCATCCATGACAAGTTCAACCCAAAACACCACGTAACCAATCGATATGGGGCCTGGGCCTTTAGCTCCACACCATGATTATTACAATATATATATCGTGTACATTTAATGCAATGGGGTCAAAACCGGGGTGTTACATTCCCCTCCCCCTTCAATATCACTATCCTCAGTGCTTTACAAAATTTAAACAAAATGCTACACTGGTATCACCTCAGTGTTCTGCAAAATTGAACAAAAATGGATGTGCCAATCGCATGGCATCCTCTAGCTCCCATGTAGCCTCTTCAGGTACGTAGTGCTCTCATTGCACCTTTACCTGCCCTATCGCCTGGTTTCGGAGCATTGTGACCTTCATGTCGAGGATGCGTATTGGCTCGATTCGGAACTCTCCCTCGGGTTCCACCTGAATCACATCCCAATTTATCACATGGTTAGGATCATGTACATATCTATTAAGCAAAGAAACATGAAAAAAATTATGAGCTCTAGTGCTAGCAGGCAATGCAAGTCTATATGCAACTAGCTCTATTCTTTCAAGCAGTTCAAACAGCCCACAGTATCTAGGTGACAGCTTGGCACAATCCCAAGCTTCAAGGAACTCTTCCTTGCCATCACTCTGAGGTAAACATGGTCCCCAACACTGAACTTCCTGTTCACCCTATGCTTATCTGCATAGTTTTTCTGCCTATCCTGTGCTACTTTCAGATTCTACTTGATCTTTACAACCTCTTGCTCCATTTCCCTGAGCAATTCTGGCCCAAGCACAATCCTGTTCACTGGGTTATCCCAAGTCACAGGTGTCCTACACCTTCTTCCATACAAAGCTTCATACGGACTCATCCCCAAGGATGCCTGCTGTCCATTGTTATAAGCAAACTCTACCAAGTGCAAGTAATCTTCCCACCTGGTTGGTTTGTCCATTACATACATGCGAAGCATGTCTTCAAGTACCTGATTAACTCTTTCTATCTGCCCATCTGTCTGAGGATGGTATGCAGTGCTGAAGTTAAGCTTTGTACCCAAATTTGCAAACAATCCCTTCCAAAAATTGGAAGTGAACTTGACATCTCTGTCAGAGACTATTGCCTTCGGCAATCCGTGCAATTTGAATATCTCATTCATGAATATCTTTGCAATGTCATCAGTCTTATGCATAGACTTAACCGGTATAAAATGCGCTGCCTTTGTCAACTTGTCCACCACAACCATGATGGAATCATGTTGTCTCCAAGTCATCGACAATCCTGTAATAAAATCCATGGAAATAACTTCCCATTTCCATTCCGGAACTGGCAAAGTCTGCAACAAACCTGCAGGGTGTTAATGCTCAACCTTTACCTGCTGACATTTCATACACCTCGAAATGTACTCAGCCATATCCCTTTTCATTCCTGGTCAAAAGTACTGCTTTCTAGTCGTAGCAATTGTCTTCTGATATCCTGGGTGACCAGAATACGAAGCTTGATGGATTTCATCCATAACAACTCTCCTCAAATCTGCTACATTCGGAATATAAATTCTACCTTTATAAGTGAGAAGCCCCTCTTCTTCCAATTTATATCCTTCATACCTCTTCTCAAGACTTTGTTGTTGCAATTTGTCTTTTACCTGCTCATACAATTCATCTCCAGCAGCATGACTAACAATCTGCTGCCTCAAATATGATTGGCAAATACTAAGAGATGCCACATGCATTTCTTGCATCTTCCTGCTAAGTGCATCAGCTACCTTGTTTTCTTTTCCTTTTATGTGCTTGATTTCGAAGTCAAACTCACATAAAAATTCCAGCTATCTTGCTTTCCTAACATTCAGAGTAGGCTGATCAAACAAACACTTCAGTCCACAGTGATCTGTTCTGAGCTCAAATCTTCTGCCCATCAAGTAATGCCTCCACATCTTGAGAGCATGTACTATGGCTGCAAGCTCTAGATCATGAGTGGCATAGTTATTCTCATGCTCCTTCAGCTTTCTTGACTCATAACATATCACGTGGTTGTCCTGCATAAGGAATCCTCCAAGCCCTTGTCCGCATGCATTGGTACACACCACAAAATATTTCTCTAGATCTACAACCTTCAATACTGGTGCACTGGTGAGAAGATTCTTCAACTGCTGAAAGATTTCTTCACACCTCAATGTCCATTCGAACTTCATCCCCTTCTTTTGCAAATAAGTGATGACATGTGCAACTTTGGAGAATCCCTCAATGAATCTCCTATAGTATCCTGCAAGTCCCATAAAAGATCTCACATCTGTCACATTTCTTGGAGTAGGCCAATTCATAATTGATTCAATCTTTTTAGGGTCCACAGATATACCCTCTTCTGAGATAATGTGACCCAAGTACTGAATTCTATCTCTATAGAAGTCACACTTGCTTAGTTTTGCATACAGCTGATGCTCCCTGAGCAATTTCAATGTCAATCTCAAATGCTCTTCATGTTCTTCCTCATTCTTAGAATAAACAAGAATGTCATCAAGGAAAATGAGAACAAACTTGTCCAAATACCTGCTGAAGACACTTGTCCTGAAGGTTGTCTTATGAATGTCTTCATCCTTGATTCTCACTTGATGGTAAACAGACCTCAAGTCGATCTTGGAAAATACCTTTGCTCCCATCATTTGATCAAAGAGGTCATCAATCCTAGGCAAAGGGTATTTATTCTTTACAGTAACCTTGTTCAACTGTCTGTAATCAATACATAACCTGAGTGTACCATCTTTCTTCTTTACAAACAGAACTGGTGCTCCCCAAGGGGACACACTCGATCGAATATACTTCTTTTCCAACAACTCTTGCAGTTGCATTTTTAATTCTAGCATCTCCGGTGTACTCATCCTGTACGGTGCCTTGGACACTGGTGCTGCTCCTGGCACAAGTTCAATTGTGAAGTCAATGTCCCTCTTTGGAGGAAGCCCTGGAATCTCATCGAGAAACACGTCCCTGAATTCTTGTAACACTTGATAGTCCTCCAAACTAGGAGTTTTATCTCCCATTTCCTCCAAAATCTAAGCTGCATACAACTGGAAACCTTTCCTACAGATCTTCTTCAATTGCATTGCTGAAACATGCCGTACTGAAATCACCTTTGGAATACCTTTCACAACTACTAGGTTCCCTTCTTCATTCATGCATTTGAAAGTCTTATTGTAACAGTCAAGCTTCACCCTGTGAGCTTCTAACCAATCCATTCCAATGAGAACATCATAGGAACCAGGCGGTAGAACATTCAGATCTACACACGTGACCATTCCATTCATGACCAATGGACATTTCTCTACCACTTCACTGACCTTTCTCTTAGTTCCAGTGGCTAGCTGAACTAACCAAGACTTCCTATGCTTTACCTTCTTAAAAGCACAAATCTCTACTACTCTAGGAGTAATGTAACTGTGTGTGGAACCAGGGTCAATCAAAATAGAAACAGATTGTTCAACAATCTTACCTGCTACTTCAACCACAGTTGACTGGTGGTCTGCCTGGCGGTC
>LPNX010397089.1:119172-130069 GCA_001517045.1 Pseudotsuga menziesii | reverse complement strand
GCAGCGCCCTTGTTTTTTTTTTTTTTGTAAATCATTGGTTTTCGCGCAATCTGGTGCATAAGATCGCTGCCACTTTCTCATTTTCAGCCCTGAAAATTCACTGAAAAACCGCTGAAAATCCCATTGAAAAAACAGTCGAAATCTGCTAGGAAATCCCACGTAAAAACTCAAAATTTCCTTTTTGCAGGATCGGATCTCATTCCAACTATCAATCCAACGTTTCGAAGGTCAAAACAACTAACTTCTCCGCTATTCATCGGTGATTGGATCCGCTAAGCATTACCGCGTTGGCGATCGAATCTTCTAACCTTCGGAAGCATAGTCCATTAGACAGCCACAACGGTGGGTAGTGATCCCACTGCGGGTTCCGCGGATCATAAAGTCGTCGGCTGTCGGAAGCTCTATCCACTAACCATCGCCGATGGCTGATGCTTCCTGGACTTAGAGAAATTTTTGAAATTTTCCCTCTTAGTCTTCCTTCTCACCGCTTCCTCGGCTCAATTCTCTTCTTTTCATCGGTGAATTAGTTC
Source organism: Pseudotsuga menziesii (assembly GCA_001517045.1). Lineage (NCBI taxonomy): Eukaryota > Viridiplantae > Streptophyta > Pinopsida > Pinales > Pinaceae > Pseudotsuga > Pseudotsuga menziesii. Next base: position 129,539 of record LPNX010397089.1, on the reverse strand, counting down.
CATCAACAGCCGCAACAGTGGAACACAATCTTCGATCTTCTCCCGATCGGCGGCCCAATCTGCTGAGGCATAACCTGATCGGTATCGGCAGTCTCTTTTCATCAGAAGACTAATGCTCTAGGCTTCCGAAACGGCGACACACGAAACACTATCTTCTTCCGATAGTCGACGATTTCAGGCCTTAGAAAAATTTTAAACTTTCTTTACGGCGTCAGCGGTCGGAGGCCTTACCCATCAGATGCGTAGTTGTCTAGCCATCCGCAATGGCGGGCACTTGATCAACTATATTCTGTCGATGGACGTCGAACACTTAGACAAATTTTCTGCGATTTTCCTTCCAAATGTCCTTCGTTGGGTATGCTTCTGCCTAGCTCCTCCGCTACATCAAAAGTCCTTCCCACTAAGCGTTCTGATGAACCGACTATTCAAACACTTAGACAAATTTGTGGAAGTTTTATGTCATCAACCTCTGATCTTTGCTAGGCAGAAAGAAATCATTCTTCTGTCACTGCAGCTTTGTGGTCCATTCAGGCCCATGCTGCAACATAAGCTCTGATACCACACTGTAGCGTCCCCGACCCTCCGACCGGTGAAGAAGACACTACCATGGCGTTAACCATCTGGGCTACCAGCCCCATGAACATGTGAAACCATAAAATAACTGAAACAGAATGCTTTGAACTAGAATCATGCATACATGATCATTTATCATGAACAGATGCAATTATCTATCATACACAATGGAAGAAACATACATTCATACAAGAATTCATTCAACATGTTCATCACATTCGTTAATAGTAAATACGATTGCAGAAGTAAAATAGACAAGGTTACTTATCTTATAAGAACTCGTTCCGCAACCACCTATGTCGCTGCAACATTCCACCCAACCATAGGCCAGCGTGCTCCTTAATCTCTCAGCAATGCTGCCACCCCCAAGCTGGGCATGATTCTCCAAGGAATAAGGAACAAGTAGGCTTATACATAGCCAAGGATACACAAAACACAGCCAAGCCAACACAGTTGGGTTTATCAGGCCATCAACAAGACATCCAAGCCAACATGGTCAGGTTTATCAAGGCATCCAGGAGTTGGGAAAGGCTAAATGCTAAGCTGGTGAGCTCATTACAAAGCCAGGAACACCTACACCAGAACTAGCCTGACTTCTAAGACACCCACACACACCCAACACAAGGAATCAGTCCCTTCTCTGCTACACAGTCCCTCAGGCCCTACATTCCCTTCCAGTGCTATTCAGGGTTTGTGGAGAAGAAAGCCAGCCCTCTAGCTCTATCTGTGTTGGTTCCAAACACACCAGGTTTATCAAGCAAACCAAGCCCCCATCCCTACTCCCAACATAGTCCGAAGACCAACCATTGCACACAGGCAATTAATCAACTGCTACAGCTTAACAGGGAAAAACGACTCCCAAGCGAATTATATAGTCCCAAACGTATCAGTGAACGTGGGGAAAACAACAATTCCAAAATGTAATCAGTGAGCACAGCTCACAACATGGGGAAAATGACTCCAAATAGTCTGTGCATGAGGGAAACTTGCACTAGACCCCAAATGTAAAGAAGACCACAACGATCACAATGCAAGGGAGACCACAACAACACAACAAGCTCGAGGAGAATGGTGGCAACCATAACTCACGGGAAGAACAACGGTTCCAATATCAACACCAAAATGACAGAAAATTACACGGTCATACTAGTCTGTAAGGAGATCATACAGCCGAAAATGTGAATGGACCTTCATAGGAAATCGTGGATGAAAGAGCACGGCTCCCAGCTCGTTGTGTGAGCCCAAAACCAAAAAAATCCTGTGCGTGAGAATAATGAACAGATAATGACCCCTAAGTGAGGATGAACAGCTTCGCTTGTGCGTGTGAATGAACAAACAATCGTGAGGAATGAACAGACCGTGGAGATAACGTGCAGTGGAGGGAATGAATGAAGGGTGTAGTCATTCTTCTGCCCATCGTGAGGTTCAATCCGCTGGTGGAGTGTGCATGTGGACAAGGACTGACTGTCCTGCCACACTCCACTCCCAGCCATAACTGCCTCAACTACTCAGCTGAACATTAAAATTGGTAGTTGGATAAGACAAGGGGAGGTGACACATGGATTTCTCTCATAGCCCAAGGTTTGACATTTCCCCCACCCTTATCCTTGTGAAAATCATGCCCTTTTCAATTTAGTTGCCGCAAACGTAGCTGGTCGGGTTCATTTAATTAAATATGCATATTTACATGATAACAAAACATAATACGTATGTCGCATGCCCCGATATACCATCGGTGACAAGTTCAACCCAAAACATAGCGTAACCAATCGATGGTGGGGCCTAGGCCTTTAGCCCCGCACCATGATTATTACAATATATATATATCATGTACATTTAATGCAATGGGGTCAAAACCGGGGTGTTACAATCTACCTAACAACTTAACTTCATAAATAAATTCGACTAGTTTACATTACCTAATCGTGGACTCTTCCCTCTTATTAGACTGACAGACAAGATCTTGACTAATACAGACTCTAATAGAGTCAGCTGAGAGTCAAGTACGGATCTGCGAGTAATTACATTTTTTCAACACTCCCCCTTAATTATGAGCAGATGGGGATTTTTTAAAACAAAATTTACAAAATGTTTTAGAGCTTAGACATGCTCTGTTTATGATAGAGTTCACTGTGTAGAACTTGTTATTCCAAGATAACTACGCAGATACTGGAATGTGTCATTTTCCAATGGTTTCGTAAAGATGTCTGCAAGTTGGTTTTCAGACCTGCAAAATTCCAAACAAATTTCCTTGTCGTTCACCAACTCTCTTATAAAATGAAACCTTGTGTCGATGTGCTTGGTTCTCTTGTGAAACACATGATTCTTTGATAATGCTATGGCTGAATTGTTGTCGCAAAAGATTGTTGTCGGTTCTGGATGGTTCTGTGACAAGTCTTTTAAGACTCTTCTCATCTAGACAGCTTGACATGCATCACTTGTTGTTGCAACATACTCTACTTCAGCTGAAGATAAAGTTACAACGGGCTGTTTTTTTGAAGCCCATGAAACAACACCTGTACCAAAATGAAATGTGTACCCAGATGTGCTTTTCCTGTGATCTATGCTGCCTCCATTGTCACTGTCAATGTAACCAATGAGTTTAAAATTTTCTGAGGTTGAATATATAATACCAAGGTCTTTTGTGCCACTTACATACCTCAGAATTCTTTTACCTGCTTGCCAATGTGAGTCTTTTGGTGACCCCATGAACCTTGAGATTAGACTTACACCATACATAATGTCTTGTCTTGTAGCTGTCAAATACATAAGGTTGCCAACAAGCCTTTTGAACAACGTAGGATCGACAGTGGATCCTTCATCATCCTTGGTCAATTTTAAACCTGTTATTACTGGTGTTGGGGCTGTCTTGCAGTTAGACATGTTAAATCTTTTTAAAACTTCATTTGCACACTTTGTCTGTGATATAAAAATACCACTTTCAGACTGCTGAACTTCAATGCCCAGAAAAAACTTCATAAGCCCCAGATTAGTCATTTCAAATTCACTTTCCATGACTGTTTTAAAATCTGCTATGCCATAATCACCAGTAAATATTAAATCATCTACATACAGGTAGACAATTAACATATTATCTTGCTCATCGACTTTGGTGTACAAAGTCGGTTCACTTTCACTTCTGTGAAATCCATTTTCAGTGAGATAGGAATCAATCCAACTGTACCAAGCTCGAGGAGCTTGCTTCAAACCATATAATGTCTTTTTCATCCTGTACACTTTATGCTCTTGCCCAGGAACTTCATACCCCTGTGGTTGTTCCACATATACTTCGTCTTCTAGATAGCCATTTAAGAACGCTGACTTGACATCCATTTGATGAGCATGCCATTTGTTTTGTGCAACAATGGCCAAAACTGTTCTTACTGTATCCATGCGTACAATAGGTGCAAACGTTTCATTGAAGTCAATGTCGGGTTGTTGTGTGAACCCTCTTGCTACCATTCTTTCCTTGTGTTTCTGCACATTCCTATCAACATCTTTCTTTGTCTTGTAAATCCATTTGACACTGATTACATCCTTGTCTTTTGGTACATCAACCAGTTCCCATGTCTAGTTTTTCTCAATGCATTCTATTTCTTCATCCATGGCTTGTGCCCATACTTCTTCTTCAAAAGCTTCTTCAAATGTTAGTGGATCATATATAGGGGAAAATAATGCAAAGAGAGAGAATGAATTAGGTGTACCAGCTTCATATATCTCTCACAAACTTCTTGTCTTCACCGGTTCTGTCGATGTCGACCTTGACGAAATGCTTGATGGAGTTTGCTGTCCTCTTGGTGTGCTTGTCGGTGTAGCTTGAGTTGCTACTTTTGTCGATGATCCTTGTGCTGAACCATGTCTTGGTGTCATGGGAGTCGACGGTGCTGCGACCGGTTGACTTACATGTGGTATTTGAACCACTTCCTCTTCCATATCATCATTATCGACGTTCGACACAATGTTGACATTTATGTCGACAGTTCCATCCCATGATTCATTCTCGACTGATTATCACTTTCCTTGTGACAGGGTCATACAAATTATATGCTTTTGTGTCTTCTGAATAGCCGACAAAAATACATTTCTATCCCTTCTTGTCTAGCTTCCTTCTCAGCTCATCTGGAACATGAGCATATGCAACACAACCAAAAACTTTTAAATGTGAAACACTATGATTCATACCTGTCCATGCTTCTTGGGGAACTTTGTTCTTCACACTCTTTGTCGGACATCGGTTCATAATGTAAACGGCAGTTGCGACTGCTTCACCCCAATACTCATTTGACAAATGCATGGCTGCCAACATGCTGCAAGCCATCTCCATGATGGTTTTGTTCTTTCTTTCAGCAATACCGTTCTGCTGAGGTGTATACTGTGCAGTGAATTGTTTATATATGCCATGGGTCTTGCAAAAATTCAGAAATTCATTTGAAACATATTCACCTCCTCTGTCAGTCCTTAAGATCTTGATGCCGTGTCCTCTCTGGTTCTCCACGAGTGCCTTAAATTGTTGAAAATAACCAAATGCATCAGATTTATGTTTCGGGAAATATACCCATGTTTTTCTTGAGTAGTCATCAATAAAGGTTAGAAAATACTTGCAACCACCAATGGATGATGTCTACATTGGACCGCAAATGTCAGAGTGCACAATTTCAAGTGGTGTGCGTGCTCTATAATACTTTCCGACTGGAAAAGTCTTTCTGTGCTGCTTGCCAAAAATGAAGCCTTCACAAAACCTCTCTGGTCTATCAATCAATGGTAATCCCTTCACCATATTCTTTGTGTGCAGTAGCTTCAGCTCACCAAAATTCAGATGTCCAAATCTGAAATGCCACAACCAGGATTCATCCTAAACTTCCATCTGAAATGCAGCTTGCAAATTAGCACTGCAATTTTCTCTCTTGTCGAGGAGCTCGACTGTTTCTTCACTTTCTGCCTTGAATGCAACTCCTTTTTTTGTCTTCCCTTTAATGTCAGGAACTATCCTCAATGGAAACAAGCGGTTTCTTGTCATTGGCACTTTTGCTATCAACTGGTCGCTTGGACGCTTGTCTTTGATCACACAGTGATCATCTTCCATATAGACTCTATAGCCTTTTTGCAACAACTGTCCAATGTTTAACAAATTATGTTTCAGACCTTTGACATGATAGATATTAGGGATATACTTGCTCTCCCCCTGTTTGGTTAGAATATCAACAGTGCCTTTTCCTAAAACAGTAACTTGGACATTGTTTCCAAGTGGAACATCAATTTTAACTGAATTGTCTAGACTGAAAAACAAATTTAAATTACCAGTCATGTGGTTGCTGCATCCTGAATCTGAGTACCATATGTCACGTGGACTTTCTTGAACAACATTGCATTCAAGTGGAGATGTCGATGCCATTAACATTGCACTTGTCGAAGTGTTGGTGTTGGTCGACTGACTTGGGCTTTGCCTTCCTTGGTCATATTTGATTCTTCCTGCATTCATATGCATAATGACCAAATTTCTTACAATAATGACATTGGATTTTTTATTTATCAAACCTCTGGCCACTTGGCTGACTTGGGTTCTGATTATCTCTTCTACCACCGACATTTGCAGGATATTTTCCTCGTCCTCCTTTTGAAGAACTTCTTCCTCTGCCTCTGAAGTTGTTTCTCCCCCTGCCTCTACCACGGCTTATGGATGATTGTGCTGCAAATGCATCTTCTAATGATGTTTGTGTTCCGCTGAGTCTATGTTCATGATTGATGAGTGAAGCTTGCAACTCATCAATGGTAAATGTCATCATGTCTGTATGTTCTTCTAAGATCACAACCAAGTTTTCAAATCTTGGGGGAAGACTTTTGAGAATTTTTTCAACAACCCTTTGGTCTGCTATGGCTTCTCCATGAGATTTCAGTTGGTTTATCAACCCAAAAACTCTGGTGTAGAATGTGTCTACGTTCTTTGAATCTTTCATGGACAGAGATTCAAAATCTCTTCTAAGAATATACAGCTTGGATGTCTTTACCTTATCCAAACCTTGATAGGCAATCTCCAATGTATCCCATGCTTCCTTAGCATTAGTTTTTGCTGCTATTCTTGGGAGTATGCTCTCATGCATAGCTTGATGTATGTAGAACATAGATTTTCCATCTTTCTTCCTCTGTTCCCTCAAGACATCTTTCTCAGCCTGTGTGCGATTGTTATATGCTGCCATGTCTGTTGGTACTGCATAACCATGCCAGACTATCTCCCAGACATCTTGACCTCTGAATAAAGCCTTCATTGTTAAAGACCAATATTCATAATTCTTTCCTGTAAAGATTGGAGTTTACAATGAACCAGAAGTGGAAGCCATTTAATTTTTAATTAACTTTCCTTAAAAAATTAAATTTCCACCTTTTAAGACAATATTTCTTTCCTAAATCTTGCTCTGATATAAACCTTGCTTTGATATGAAACCTTGCTCTGATACCAATTATCCAAAACCAAGCTGACTAAACTTGAGTTTACGGCTCAGTTAATATTAAAATTTAATTTTCACTTTTCATGCCGACCTCTTTTTCTTTTTCACATGTCGGGTGAAACTTGTCTATCTCCCGACTAGACAAGTTTATAAATTTTAGTCGGTCTTTCTACTAATTTTATCTCGACCACTTGTCACTTCTAAGTCGGCTGACTTTTTCGACTTCTAAGTCGGCTCACCTCTTCTACTTCACCTCTTCGACCACTCAAGTCGGCTCACCTCTTTGACCACTCAAGTCAGCCTCAGTCGACTGACTCAACCGCAAGTCTGCTCACACAACCGACCTTGTTGGTTCACTTTGGTCGAAATCTACAGAGTATGTTTCTTAGTCTAAGAGACTTAAGAAATTACAAATGCTTTTCACCTGTGAGTAAGATGAAGTAAAAAAGGACACATTAACAAATCCAAATAACTTATAAAACATATGCCCAAATATGTAGGAAGACTTGAGTCGACCAATGTGCAGTAAAACCCTAGAACTTTCAAGCGGTGAGAAATTTATGGGTTCTTTTGATCTTTCACTTAACAGTAATTGTAAAAGACATTTACCCAAGTAAATCTGGAAATATGTGCAGCCAAATAATCATGCATTCAACCATAAACTATTTCATATATTTAACTATGCCGAAATGACAAAGTATTACAAACTTGTCCGGTCCAGACTTGATCCTTTTACAGAGCTTTGGCTCTTCGACTAAATCACATACACAAAAGCTTGAGCTTCAACTTCTCTTTTCTTACCCGCAGTTCTCTGTCTAGTGTGTGTAAACTGATTTACAAATTGCTTCTTCTATTTATAGGCAACCTGAAGATTGCTTCTATGCTTCTACATTGGTCGAGTGACTCACCATTAAAGAGTGTAATAACTATCTACCTAACAACTTAACTTCAGAAATAAATTCGATTGGCTTACATTGCCTAATCGTGGACTCTTCCCTCTTGTTAGAGAGACACACAAGATCTTGACTAATACAAACTCTGACAGAGTTGGTTGAGAGTCAGGTACGAATAATTACATTTTTCCAACAAATTCTTCTCTATTGCTCGTTTACACTTTGGACACTGCTTGGAATTACCTAGTATCCCATACTTGCTCTGCCGTCATCAATGATAGCAACCCACTTTGTGACTGTGTCACAGTCTATTGGACGATGAGACTCCTGTAAACAGTTCCGACAAAATTTATAGGAGCGTTTTCAGACAATCTCCAGAGTTGCATTGCTATCAACAACAACGTTAGCCTCAAACCTCCACAGCGTACTCACAGTTGGGAGCTTGACACCATTTAACACTTTTTTTTCGATCAACATATGAGCTCATAAGATATGATCTATACTTGTCATTATCTTCCTGAGATAACCCTAAAGAAAAAACCATATCTTCACTCACAACAGCACGGCATCGTGGATCTACATTTGGACATCTTAAGTTGAGGCATCCTGAACCGTCGTTGTTTATTGATGCATGGATGTAACGTCTCCAACACTTTTTGCAAAAGCCATGGCCACAGTACTTGAGCTGCTTCATTTCTTGGATGTCGCAATTATCATAACATATAGGACAGGTAACGGCTAACTCAGTTTCATCTTCTTGGGTCTCTGCATGTTTAATAACGCCCTCCTGGAGCAACATTAATAACCCCACAGCATTCCTAACCTTTTTCTCGTCTGCAAACCACTGATCATACATATTACTAACATGCGCCCAATCGAAGTGACGCAGAATAATGCTCGCCTCAACTTCAGAAAGAGAGAGAGCACACTGGAAACGCTTGTTATAGCGTTGTGCAGACGTTCAGAAATGTCTTTGAGACTTAGAACGGTGTAGTCCATAGATCTGTCCTTCGCATCAAGATCAACGGCTGCCATGTCCATAGCAGCATTTTCTAAATCTTCATTACCTCCTTCGTTTTCGTCGTCGCAGCTGTCATATGGATCATCATCGAACTCCATTTTCGCAAGGATTCGATGGCCTTTTCGCTGCCTCAGGTTATCCGCACAAACAATCCAAGAAGATCGACAGATATGTGGGCATATTTGTGAAGGTACAAACATTTTATACTAAATCATAGGTTGTTTTTCTTTAAAAGAAAAGCATTAAATTATAATTGGATTTATACTAAATCATAAGCGCCGACCAAAACGCCCCTAACCCCTTAGGAATCCGGCACTGATTTTGGTCTAAATTTTAATTGGTAATGTTTAAATAGCAATTTTAACATTTGGGTAGTTTTAAAATCAGAGATTTAGTCCATAATAGTTAAACAATTGCTAAAATTACAAAATGATAAAATTTGACCAGTTTTGAAAAGCGTTTTAGTTGTTCTTTTGGGAAATTTCTAAATGGTTTCAAACCACAAAGAATTAGTCATTCCTCTTTCCCTTTACTCATCCGTACTCATTCAAAAACTAGTTGATCGAATCAATTTTTTCATAGTGTTTAATAAGTTTTTGGTAACAGTGGATTTAAAGTAATAGTTGGATTTAGACTAATCATATCTTATTAAACTTATATTTAACAAGAACTTTATAACAGTTCATTTAAGTAATCCTTGAATTTAAACCAACGGTTATTCCAATTCAAACCATAGTTATTAATTCAATCCACTGTTTAAAAAGCACTTCCCGAGAGTGTATTTAATGAAATTGTTGTACCTAAATCAATGGCCAAACCAAACCATAAGGTTAATTCAATTCTGTGTTTAATATGGAAGTAGTTTATTTAATCTTTGTTTTAGATTTTAGGCTTTGTTTTGGTGGGAATTTGGTATATATTTTTTTTAATAAAATGTTTAAATTGTGTCCTATGCTTAAAAAAATTAATGGAATATTTAGATTACACCATTCAATAAGAACTTTACAATACTGTATTTAATGCAATAATTGGATCTACCAACTATCAATCCAATCCAAACCATAAATGTTTTTTCAATATTTTTTTCCTCTTTTTATAATGTTCAATAAACACTTCACATAATCCCTCTCCAACATTAAATACATAGATGTGAGGTGCTTATTGAATGTCTTTTTTTCACTTTCTAATAATGTGGGGTGCTTATTGAATGCCTAATTTTACTTTCTAATAAAAAAAAAAAAATTCACATAGAAAATAGAGATTCTTATTATTCACCAAGAATCAAGGAATCCTCCATCACATAACATGTCACATAGTGAGATTTAAATAGACTTGGAGAGTATAACAACATTCCTCCCAACCACGCTATCTAATAAAATTAGTATTTAGAAATTATAACATCAACTTTTATTAATTTTAAATATTAATAACATTGTT